>CAJHQP010001026.1:0-135886 GCA_905132765.1 Moricandia arvensis
TCTGAACTTGGTAAAATATATGCCACGAGTTGCAATTAGATATATATCCAAAGACTGAATCTGAACGAGAACCGAGCGAGGAATATGTACTACTTCGACGTGTTTGGCCCAATTCTGTAAATCTTAGCCCAAAGATAAATTCCCCATCAAGTACCATTTTGGGACACTGTAAATAAATAAGTAAAAAGAATTACTGTTTGCTAATGTTAATGTAAGCTATGTTTCTTCTTCTTCTTTTATAGTAAAAGAGCTGGCCATATCAAAGAATGGTCCCCTCTCTATTTTCTCTTGTAAGATCTCAATTCCTTCCTTTTTATTCAAAAATTTAGTGAAAAATGTCACAGCTTCTAAACCCCTCTTCACTTGTCTACTTCCACATATATATAGTTGCAAATCTAAGAATCTGAAGTAATCCGTCTTATATGAACAATCTAAGAACATGGAGCAAGCAATCACATCAATCTCTGTTTGGTATGAAGTAACAACAAATCGTGTAATGTAGACAACATATATGAACAATACATTGGACCGTTTCTGTAACCAAATAAATACCGGTTCAATTGGGGACAGCAAATGAAAGAATGAAACAAGGAGAAAACTCAATCAATAAAACCGGTTCTTCTGAAAACAGCATTCCTTACCTGTCTAAGATCTCTCCCTTTAAGTGTTCTCCCTGCTCCTTCAAGCACAGAGCAAGACAACAACGAAGACTGAGCCAAAGACCTAGCTACAATCTCGTGAGGCGGAAGCCTCTCCCCTTCTTCATCTTCCTCATCCTCATCATCATCCACCACATCAGTCAACTTAAACTCCTTCTTATGACGATTCATCATCGCCGAAGGAACTTGAACAGGAGCTGACTGAGGAAACTTCCCTCCACTTACAAAAGAAGAAGTAAAAGGAAGCCGTTCTTGAACTGGTTTAGGAGCAGTGGGGATGGTACGAGCGCCGCCTGAAGAAGAGGAGGAGGAAGCTGTGGAGGAGACTGAAGTGGAGAGAACAGAGGCGGGTTTGTGGTGAAACACGTGGTTGTGGTAAGGCTCAGGAAGAGCAGCGAGGATACCAGAAGGTTCCACGTTTTTTAAACTGCTTTTGGTTCTTTGAAACTGGCGAGGTTGTTGTTGTGTAGGAGAAGGACGAGGCGCGTGGGTTATGTCGATTGCGAAGATGTCGTCTTCGTGGAGCTCACCATCTGCGGAAGCTAAGGATGGTGAAGACGAAGATGGGATATCGATCCGTGAGTTTTTGTTCATTTTCGTTAAGATCTGCTAATCAAAAAAAAAAGTTTGATTAATTAAAAGAAACAAAAATTAATCATATTAGGTTTATTACAGAACCTAACCAAAGTGGTATTAGATCGGTCCGAAAGTTGAAAAAAAAAATCGAATTTTGTTCTCTTGGCCAAAAAGAAAAAGAAAGGTCGTTTTCAATACAAGAGACTAACTCAAAGAACCCAATCATAACGTAAGAGATAAAAAAAATTCCAGAAATCTCGAATAATACGAAGTTGCAGCAAAGAAGAATATCGATTTCATAAAAAGAAGATGGATTTCTTATTAAAGAAGGGAGATCCATAAACGAAACGCAGAACTTTTTTTACCTAAAGTATGGGAAGATGAAGAAATACAACAGCGGATTTATATGCACGACCAGCTGACGATCTGATGTTTAAGCGACAGATAGGGAGAAGAGAGAGACGAAAAAAGACGAAGACCAGAATGATATTTCCAGAATTTTTGATATCCGTATAGTAAATATTAATGTCGCCGTTTCATACATACTGCTGAAGCCCAATAGAATAAACTCAATAAATAAGCCCAATACTTATAATTTATAAGACATAACCAGGGATGAAATAAATCGAACCCGAAATCCAAACCGAACATGATTCGAAAAAAAAAACGAAATCCGAATCTCATCCAATTTGTAAAATAATTAAACCAGTTTTGTTGTTCAACCGTTTAAGTATCGCGTATTATTCAAATCCGAGGTACATGATATCCAAAAATATTTAAAATTTTTAAATTTGAAATATTCAAATTTTTTAATGAATTATCTGAAATTACTATTTAAGTCTTAAATAATTAATTTAACTCATCTTTCTTTTTATGTTGGTCTTACAATTTCAATATACTATATATTATTTTTTGGATTAAGAAACGTGAATCCAACCTAATCTATCGAGGATCCAAATCAAACTCAATCCAAATAAGTAAAAATATCTTGACACCTTTTACACTTCTAAACTCGAATATCCGAAAACCCGGAATGCTCTAATCAAACCCAAATGGTTAGCACCGCGGAGCGCCCGCTCCTAGACATAGCGGTAGAGATTTTCCGTTACTGTTAATAAACTTGTGTTTATACAAATAACCACCAATTTATATAAAACAAATCATTGAGAAATCAAACATGACCATATGCTTAAATGTGATAAGCCGTTTTTTATTAAATCTGATTTAATAATCATATTCATCAGGAACCAGACTTTTTGGATTTTGCAGCTTCCTTTGTGTTTGGTAAACCCGGTTTACTGTATACTTTCCTTGTGATCATTTTGGGTGGTGATAATTTCTCCGGTTTTCTAGCTGGTTTGATCGGTTTAGTGACTTGGCATTGAGCCCTAATCTCCCAAGGTCGAGCTGCTATCCACCGTTCTTTCCAACTCCATCCCCAGTTTTCTTTGTCCAGATTAAACGAAGCTTGACCTAGATATTGTGTAGCATTAGCTCTCCACTGCAAAACAAAAAACAAAAAAAAAACAAGAAAGTTACTTGAGCGACAAGGTACCTAAACACACAAACCAATTAATGGAGTTAAGCCTCAATTTTCATATTAACCTGGTGAGAAAAAGCATAAGCCATTGCTCGTTCACGCTTCACTATAGCTTCTTCTCTTTGTTGTATCCTCGCGAGAATCTCCTCCATTGTTTCAGACCCTCCACACCATTCAACTTCAATCTCCTGAAGCTTGATCTCCAGCTTCAACCGATTCTCCAATCTCTTGTTTTGGAGTCTACCTTGTGTCACCATATACAAACGTCTTGCTCTGATCTGACTCTGTATATCACACCAAGAATGCATCACATTGAGTGCAATCGAAGTTTGGTTCTTCACAGTATGGCCTTGGATCAATGAGTGAAATCTCCTTGCGCTCTTCAAGCTGCATAGTCTTTTCCTCGCCTGCATATCCCCAAAATTAAATATTGGAGCAGTATAACAGTTTCAGAATTGTGTAAAATGGGAAACCTTGTATGCTCTAAAAGCCTTTTGAATGCGAGTAGCAGCGATCTCTAGGGTAAGTGTAGTGGAAGCTGAGCTTGATTCGATCGGTTTAACCCGGTTTAGTGTTTCAGAATGTGCCTAAAAAGAACATATATTGAAGTCACTAGCATGCAAGAAAGAGAAGGAACTGAAACAGAGATTTTACTAACGTTGCCTTGGTTTGGTTTTGTATCTTTTGTTGCTTTGAAACAGATGAGAGAGCGAAGCAACCATCCAGATCCCATAACAAAAGAAGATTGTTAGTATAAATCTGGAGATTCAGAACAACAAAAGGTTTTATTTGAGAAGATATTGTAGGTTAAATATTTAGAAAGATCATGTGATAGTGAGGTGGGTAATTTTTTAATGTGTGTTCTTTCTTTTAAGGCACATGAAGGTTAATGTTGAGTGGGTTTTAAGTAAATGGGAGAGAGACAGAGAGTTGAAGCTTCGTTCTCTTTGTTGTGAATAAACCCATCTTGGTGATTGACATTTCAACCAATGGAGAAAGGTTGTGTTTGATCTTTTCTTCAAATACAAGGTGGGGTTGTTTCTGATAATGTAATTAGTTTTAGGCCAAGATTGAGAAAACTGATTACAATAAAGCATGAGATTCGGAGGATAAAAAACGATTGAAGATTTTTAAAGGTTTTCCTGTAAGTATTGATTAGTTTGGGATGAGATTGTTAAAGTTCGTAAATAGAAGGGTATATCGTATAAAACAAAGACGTGAAATTTAAAAGTTTGGGATGGGATTGTTGAGGTTCGTAAATAGAAGGGTATATCGTATAAAATAAGAAACGTAAAATTTTTTAAAAATTAAATCTGCTCCCGGCGGGGCTCGAACCCGCGACCTTCGGCTCATAAGACCAACGCTCTAACCAACTGAGCTACGGGAGCTACTTGTTAGTTATTTCCTTCATATTATTTATAACTTTACTTGTTTATTATTCATATCATTGTGCGTTTCATCTTCCTTTCTTAGCGATTAACCTGAATGAATCTCCGCTTCCTCCCTGATCCTCTCAATGGCAACGTACCAAGCTGACGAGGATTACGATTTCCTCTACAAGGTGGTACTAATCGGAGACTCCGGCGTCGGCAAATCCAACCTCCTCTCTCGATTCACACGCAACGAGTTCAGCCTCGAGTCTAAATCCACCATCGGCGTCGAGTTCGCCACCAGAACCATTCACGTCGACGACAAAATCGTCAAAGCTCAGATTTGGGACACCGCCGGTCAAGAAAGGTACACACTTTCTACAAAAAAAAAAGTTTCATCCTTAACATTTTTTAGAATCTCTAAAAAAAAGATTCGATTTTTATTTGGGAAGATACCGAGCGATCACTAGTGCCTACTATCGAGGAGCTGTAGGAGCTTTACTTGTGTACGATGTTACACGGCACGTGACTTTTGAGAACGTTGAGAGATGGCTTAAGGAGCTTAGAGACCATACTGATGTTAACATTGTGATTATGCTGGTTGGGAACAAGGCTGATCTGCGTCATCTTAGAGCTGTTTCTACGGAAGATGCTACAGCGTTTGCTGAGAGGGAGAAGACGTTCTTTATGGAGACGTCTGCTTTGGAAGCTTTGAATGTGGAGGATGCTTTCACTCAGCTGCTTTCTCAGATATACCGTGTGGCTAGCAAGAAGGCTTTGGATGTTGGTGATGATGATCGGTCTGGTCTTCCTAAAGGACAGAGTATTAATGTTGGGTCTAAGGGTGATGTGTCTGAGGTCAAGAAGATTGGTTGCTGCTCAAGTTGATCTCAATTGTTAGAGGGACTGTGTAGTTTGAGTATCTATGGAAGAGATGATTCTTCCCTTGTCTAGATACTTTTGGTGTCTTCTCGTTCCTTCTTTTGGTCAGCTCCTTATAAATGTTTTATCTATGTTTACATGATCATATTAGACACTCTGTGAACATAAAAAGGGTGCTTTAGATGAATGCAAAACTAATTATGTTGATGATGACATGTACATTTGGTTTTGGGGCTGAACTCACCCTCACTCTGTTTCTCTTATGAACCCATTATGCAAAAGCATGTCCGAAAAAACATGTGTTAACAACTTCTATTAGGTTGAATGCGCTGAGACACCTCCTCCTATACTTCGTTGTTCCTTCTTATTTTCCATGACTAAGCCCTCTGGTTTACAGATTGGGCAGATCAGGAACTTGAAGTTTCTGTATAGACTTTCCAAAAGGGTTCTTTTTTTATTTGGACATTGTGTTTGTTGTAACTAAGCCGAGTAATGAAAATGGTTTAGATGTGTTTTTGGTTTGCCATATATTGTAGATTTGATCTATCCACAACACATACCCCAATACAATAAACAAAATCACTGTAATATGCTGGATTTTGAATACTCTTCCAGTTTTAAATTGAAACTGGTATCTATCCACATCAACAAAAAAGTGCTACTAATGTCAATCAAAAAGCACAACAATCTCAGCTTATATTCCACCAAACTCACACGTACGAGGCTCATACGTATCAAGCTGCTGCTGCACCAGCAAACTATCCTTAACCAAGCAGAAATGAATTAAGAAACTGATGCTTGAAGCTTTCTGATCAGAACTTCATAATGTTCTACGCTTGTTCAAACTATGCTAAGCTAAACCAAAAAAATCACAATGTCCATGGTAGGCCAAGGTTTCAGACATCACAACTGGAGAAGATATAGTAACAAAATTCCTATTTGATATCCACATCATATAACTCCCTAACAATAAAGGAAACAATCACTGTTATATGCTGAATATATATATATATATATATATTTTAATATGATGGATTTTTCAATGCTCTTTTAGGTTATACATAGGAAATAGGATAAGACTTGTGTAAACTTTTGAAACTATTACTTGTAGTCTAAGATATATAATCCCCTAGATCTAAGGTGTGAACTAGTATACCATGAGATAGCGTAGCTGCGTCGATGTCAATCTTAATTAAGTCATTCACACATAATTGCTAAATATGTGACGCAAAGCTTTTAGATCACATGATCGAATCCCACAAAATCAACACCCAATCTCATAGAAATAGCATTCGTCTCTCTTTATTAGTCCTTGATTAGAAAAAAAAATATGCCTTAAAAGAGGCTAATAGTTGATTTAATTATCATAAAGACCTCGAAGTGTCATTAAAAGCATAACATGGCAGTGTTAATCATCTTATTAAATGTATGTTTTGTCTGGTTCTCATCCTTTAATGGTCCAGTCAAACTCATCTCTCCTCTGCCACCCTGCGCGTGTCGTCTCACCTAGCAACGTTAGCGACATCAGCAGTGTCTAGGACCAGAACATTCTGTTTCTTTTCAATTCTTCGAAAACTTTTGTTCTGGTAAAATGTTATTTGGTGAGTCAGTAAAAGTTGTCCAAGTAGAAACCTTGTTCTAGCTCTTTTAGTTTCTTCTAAATAGCTAGTAAATTCTACTCTATTATTTATGGGGGACCAATGAGCACATGTTTTAGTTATTGTCAGTTATATCACGTAGGGCTTCTCTGTAATCAATTTGATTTATTAAAATAAAAGTAGAATCGTTATTAGAACGCATGTTAATGCAATGGTATGACCTGTAGTGTGGTCCTTAGTCTTTTGATGGTCTGGTCAAACTCCGTTCTTCTCTCTCTCTCTGACTGCAGTCTGCCACATCACCCGACCATGAACCATCTTCCTCCACATCATGGACGTTCTACGGTATAATTTTGGGAGTATAAGTTGTTTTACCAATGCTTTTTGCTTGGTTTTGTTACTATTGATAAAATCCAATCTAACTCTAAAAATGTAGAAACATATATGTATGCGTGTTATCTATCTGATCAGATCAATGATCATCTCTTTTATTTTTAAAACTGAATCATGAGTATTCCTCTGATTAATTAGCCATACTCTAATTCGGAACAAACATAAATGGTAAAAGAAGAGAGAGTAGGTCCGACTCCTTTAAGTGCTACAAAAAGCGACACGACTTGCCCTTAGTTCCATGTCTCCACAAGAAAGAAGACAACGTGAGAAGTTCACAACATGAAAACTCAAAATTAGACTAATATATAAAACCATTATGCCCAAAGCTTGCACGTGATCGGGCTACCGAGAGATAGGGTAAGGAGTCGACATGAATAAATCCTAACATCTATAACCAGCCATAACAATTGGACGTACTATTTGACAAATCAATAAGCAAACTGAAATGATAAAAACTGTGTTTTTTTTTGAAAATGTATTATATTCATTTGAAAAGAAAAAGAAAAGAAACTGTATTATATTCAATCATGAGAGGCTTAAAATTATTATCATATTGATAAAATCCATAACATTAGATAAAAGAAAGAGCAGAAAAGGTGTTCTCCATATATATCTACTATACAAGATAATACATATTACAATTTGCAGCCAACTTGTGGCTGTGGGATACTGTTTTCTTATGTTGTATTTAGTATTAATATAGATTATATACAATTTCCCAAAGGTCCACTTGTTCTTAATTACCATCCAAAATCCATCCCATATGCACATACGTATAGTGCATATATATATATATATATTTCAAGATAGATGACGAAAACATTTGGTCCATCCATGGGGTCTAATAATCTAGATACGAGAAAAGTATCTTATAACTTTTGAAATTTTACAAAAAAAGGGTCCTATATTTCAAAACAAAAATTTACTTTTTTTTTGTAACACTCAAAACAAAACTTTACATTATTTAATAATATTCACCAAAAAATCCAATACATGCAAAGACACAAGAGACATGAGTGTCTGAGTGTTTGTGTTTTTGGGAAAGCCAATACCTTTAGTGTGTGTGCGCACATGTGTGAATCAACAGAGACGTACGAAGAACCCTTTTTAACTCATGGGCCACATTCACTCTTCACCAATTATTAATTTACCCTTCTACTAATCATTACTATGGTCTCAAAACTACAACAACTTTAGAGCATCCCCATTCAGAAGTTTAATGGGGGAGGTTCACGCACATTTTAAAAAAAAATTAATATAATAATACTACAGTGATGAATCTGTTTCTTTCAGGTTCTGGTTTATCACGCGGGCTACACGACACGTGACGGCCCGCGAGTGGTCTAAATTTTTTTTTTTTTTAAATCGAAAAGAAAAAAAAAATTAATAATAAAAAAATCAAAATTTGAACCCAAAAAAAAATTCATTGATTTGGATGCTCTTAACTTGGACAAGTCAAACACTCAAAACATGATTTAGTTAATCAGATCAGATCTAAGGGTAGTTATGATAATTGTCAACAAGACCCCTCTAGTCTCTCAATTCGGTTACACTGAAACAAATATTATACTATCTCCAATGAATCGGGCTACTTCACTCTTAACACAAAACAAGATAACAATGGCTGAAACTGAGAGATCCCACTGCTATTAAACAGTAGCAGCAACAACAAAGCCTCCATGGGCCTATCTTCCCCCAGCCCCGCTAACTCCGCCTGTCTCACGACATCTCTCAGCCGTCGTCTCCGTACGAGCGGCAGCGCTTCAGCCGGAGTTCTCAACTTTCCCATGTTTGGTGCCAATGGAGGACGGAAGAGATCTGGATCTTGTAACAAGAACAAGAACGTGGAGCCGTCGTCTCCGAAGGTGACGTGTATTGGTCAGGTTAGAGTGAAGACTAGGAAGCATGTGAAGAGGAAGATGAGAGCGAGATCAAGAAGGGAAGGTCAGACAAGGCTGAGAAGATCGTCAAGTGATCAAAACGACCGAAGAGGACGTCGTTTTGATGGGAGCGAGAAACGGTGGGTGCATCTTCCGGTGACTATCTGTGAGTCGTTGAGAGCACTTGGCTCAGAGCTCAACTGTCTCTTCCCTTGTAGATCCTCGTGTACGGATGATAGTCACCACAACAGAGATCGAGTTGAGAATAACTCATGTGGAGCGGTGTTCACGCGGTGGTTTGTGACGGTGGAGGAGACGGGGAGAGAGATTGAGCTTGTTGTTGGAGGAGGAGGAGAAGACGCGGAGGAGGATAGGAGGAGGAGTCGCCGCAGACATGTTTTCGAGAATCTTGATTTAAGTAGTATAGAGATGAAGACGGTGAAGGAAGAGAGAGATGAAGCTGGGAAGATTAGCATATGTTCACCGCCGAGGAATGCTTTACTGTTGATGCGGTGTAGATCAGATCCGGTTAAGGTGGCGGCGTTAGCTAACCGGGTTAGAGAAAGGCAGATGTCACTAAAAGACGTCGCATATAGTAGAGAAGAAGAAGACGTCGACGAAAGAAGAAGGGTTGAGCCTGATTTGGAAGACAAGAAGCGGATCGAGTTATGCAAGAATTGGATTTCCGACAAGACTATTGTAGTTCCTGTTTCAGAACCAGAAGTTCTGGAAGATCTGTCCGTAGAAGAAGAAGCTTCGAAAGTCCACGAGGTAGATTCGTTTGAGGAAGACGTTAAAGCCATGATCATTAAAACCATCGAAGACAATATCAGAAACGCCATAGAAGAAGAGGAACGCAAAGAGGTTGAAAGATCCGATCAAGTAAACCAAGAACCCGACCCGGGTCCGATAGAGGAAACAACGGAGGAAGCGAAGACGACGCCGTATAAGGTGTTACCAGATTGTTTACTTTTAATGATGTGTGAGCCGAAGCTATCAATGGAAGTCTCCAAGGAGACTTGGGTCTGCAGTACAGATTTCGTTAGAAATCAACCGGGAAGACCTCCGGCGAGGAAGTTACCAGAAGCTCCCGGAGATCATCATCATCATGAACATCCCAAGAGACGAGTCGTTACTGCCGTTGAGTCCAACGCATCTTCTCGCCGGCGTTCAGTCGATAAACCTCCGGTTCACCAAGCGCTGTTGTTGCAGCCGCCGCGGTCATCTTGCTCATATCCAGCAGCTCCACCGGTAATAACGGCGGTTGGAGAGCAGAAGGTACAAGGAGCTGGAGCTAAGCCACCAGTGCTGCCACGTTGCAATTCGGAGCCGAGGAAGTCAGGTTCGAAGCTTGCGGCGGAGACTTGTTTATGGAAAAACCGGAAGATGGAGCCGCATTCTCCAGCTGCTGTCGGAGTCGTCGGCGCCGCCGGAGTAGGGTTCTAGAAGGTGTAATAGTATTTTTAATATACTCTTTGTCCTTGTTTGTAAATTAGTTTTGTTAGTTATAATTAATTGATTTCTTCGATGCTAATGTTTTTTTCACGAAAATCTGTATACTTCTTGTCTCGGTTAGTCTGGTGTCTCAATAATGTTACATGTTTCATATTACAAAATACAAGTACAAAGACCTGGACTAATCACCCGAACTTTGATCCTCACTGATTTTATTTACTTCACTGTTGTCACTTGATGAGTCTCCTTCAGGCTCTGTTGTGGCCTGCATGGCTTCATCAGAATCTTCATTGAAGGCAAGCTGACCAGAGTAAAGGAGAATTCCAACTGCTTTGATACCGAAAACAAATGTTGCAAGATAGCATATTCCATTCATGATCGTCCTGCAGAGAAAACTGAAGACTTGGGTTGGGTCAAATAAAATTCCAGAATGGCTTGAGATGAAAGCGGACTAAAGTTTATATATACCTAATACCTTACAGTTACCTTGATTTGCCTAACCTGCAAAGAGATAGAACACACATTTATATAAAGCTTTTGTCGATGTTTAAGGGTCTCAAGAAGATTAGGTCTTTTCACTCAATGAATGTGTAATTGCACACTGAACGTCAGAAACCATGGGTGTGGCTAGACTCTTATTGCACACAAGCAATGGTCAAAAAGGGTATATTGAGACCATGATGATTCTTCTTCTATCACTCTTCTCTCTCAATGATGGGCATTAATTTGTAGATATTGAGACCATGGTGATACACATCCTGTTATCCTTATCTTTTTGATCTCTCAATAATGTGCATTCACTGATATTGGGACCATGATGATACTTGGCGCACAAGGTAACACTACTAGACAGAAACAATGAACTTTTTAACACAAGGAATGAGGATGAGCTAAGACAAAAGAAGTAACTAGCCGAGAATATAAGAAATAGCTTGACGACTGCGCCGGGCCCTGACTAGTAGTGAACTTATAGAGAATGAGAGAAATGACTCCAGCAGAAATGGCACCACGAAGCGCCTGAGCCGCCGATGGAATCGACTTACTTTTTTTTTTTTTTGGGAATTATAAGGAGTAACATGGCTCATACCGAAGTGGTCTACTAGCCACATGTTAGCAACCTACGTTTTCGGTCCACGTGTCAGTTCCATGTCTGCAAAATTTTAATTTCGACCGGGACTCAAACCCAAATAGGTTACCTTTTCTATCGGAGCTAAGTCTACTTACCATGTTTTTTTTTAATAAATAAACTACAAAGTATTTCACTTGGTTCTTTTATCCACTTCTATTGCATTCTTCTTCACATAAATAGTCATTCCAAGCTTTCGGCATCAAATCACCAAACACACATTTTTATGATTATGGTTTGTTTTCTTATTTTGGTAAAATAGTAGATGAATGTTTTTGAACCAATAGAAGAACGAAAGAATATGGAAATGGGTGTTATATTAATAGAGAATCATTAGTTGTCAAAGGAAAACGAATGATTGTTTCAGCATTCTTGTCGAACATTACTTGCGACGGTTCGAGCCCAAAACTTTAACTGAGCTTTCATGTCTCTTCTTGACTCCTTTGGAACCCAAACTGGAATCGGCGGACCCACCACCGCTGCAGACCGGCTTTTCACGGCTGCGCGTGGGATTCTCCTTTGTTCTTCGTCATCTTTTTCTTGCTTCTTCTCCCGTTCAGCAATGTCCAATTCGTTCAACATCAGAACCTGTTGCATATCAATGCTGCTTAACGTCTTACGTAGCGGTTTAAGACTTGGGCTTATTTGTGATTTGGCAACCATTTCTTGAATAGCTTCTTCTGATCTCGAGTGTCTCGGTGGTCTAGGCCTGGGAATGCTTGAAATCTGCACCAAGTTATGAAACTTTCTAATCAAATTCAGATTCTTCACAGCTTGAAAAATTTAGGCTTTGAATGGTATCAGTAAAACTGCATCACTGTAGTTAATACTAACAATTATTCTTTAATAGTTAATACTAACAATTATTCTTTAACGTATACGCATGTATCTATATGTTTTTGTTATTATTAGAGCCGCATCCAAACTTATTGTTCAGACCCTTGATAGCAATCATAGAAAAGTAGAAAATAATAAAATAATACCAAAAGAAAAATACAATGAAAAGAAGAGATCACCTTTGGTGTGTTCTGTTTCGTTTGAGTAAACCCTGAAGAAGAGCTAGCGATGGCTTCACGGATCAAGAATCCCATTCTCGAATCTTCACTCTCTTGATCTTGAAACTCATCTTCTCTTCCTATGTAACTCGGTAACGTCTGAGTTCTCTTCAAACTCCCTCCCATCGGGCAACACTGGGCACTCCTGTTATTACAACCAGTTCTGTTCTTTTTATAGCTTTCTCTTATTCCCTTCTCTCGAACCACAGGTTCCTTCTTCTGCAAGTAAGTTCTTCGTTCTTGAACCCTAATATTCTCAGAGAACTGCCTTCTCATCTTGTTTGTCTTCTCAAGCTCGCCTCCACCTTCTTTTTTCACTATACACGGTAGTGGAACCGAGTCTTCCCCCATAGGAGCTTTTAGAAGCTTCTTGTCTGAATCCGAATCTCGAATTCTTGAGAATTCGGGTTTCAGATAAATTGAAGAGGAAGAAGAAAGAGAAACAGGATAAGGATCTGAATGGCAATACCTCAAGATTCTTGATCTTCTGTCAAGTAAGTTATCAAAGAACCAGTAATCTTCAAGAAGATCATCAATAGCTTCGACTTGATCCAACTCTTGATGATCATTCGAAGTAGGATCCATTTTCTTAATTCAGACGAAGAGATAAGTATTTTGTTCTCTTTCCTTCTTCTTCTTCTTCTTCTTTGTTCTGTTTGTATTTGAAGCATAGATTCTGAAGACTTATTAAGAGGTGCCCATGTGGTGGGCAACCATTCAGCATTTATTATTCAAATATTAAGTTTAATTTTTATGTGGAGTCAGATTTTTGTTTTATTACACAGAAGAAAAAAAGGAAACAAAGAAATCTGAGTGAAACAAAAATAGAATTAAATCGAGACTTAATTCCGAATATACAAGACTCTTTCATTTTCCAATTATTCAGATCTTGGAGTCTTTGGAGTCAATAAATACTTCCAATAAACAATTGACTCCATTATTTTCAGTATTATTGATAAATATCGGTTTGTTTTTTTCCATTAAAGAAGATAAACTAAATTTGTGAAAGTCTCTTTAGTCTAACATTTTAGTAAAAGTTTATTAATGCTTTAAATTTTATTGAGTTTTAGAAAATTATTAGTTATTCCGTTTCAAATGATGCATGTTTGCATTTTTCACATATATTAATAAAATATATTAAAGTTTAAACAAATAGATTTTTAATAAATATGTATTTCTCATAATTATAAATCAATAATAATTTAGTAAATGTAATAATTTTTTTTCAAATTTACAATTAATCATTATTAGTTGATAAAAAGTATTAAAAGTTTAAAATCTTTTGGAAATCATTTTTTCCTTCTTAAACATGCATTTTTTTTATGAAATAGAGAAAGTATTTAATATTAATTAAAAAAAGTAAAAGTAGTTTGGAAAAGAAAACATTAATTAAGTAAATAAGTGGATAATTAAAACTAAATTATACTCTGACAAATGGAAACGATTTCTGGCAACAACTAAGGAAAAATAAGGTTTCAAAGAAAGGGATGATAGCTAAGAAACGGCATAATAAGCCCTGTCATGACAGTCAACATGCCATGTGATTCATATAACAAAATGTAACAAATTGGTTTCTATATAATATAAAATAATACAATATTTATTCTATATATATTCTTTGTACTCCATCGCCTCCTACGCGACAGCTAAGAGTTGTAGTAACCTAATAAATACAAAGATTTTGATAAATTATTAAGGAACATCAAACATGTAAATGCAAAATCAAAAGTCTCGAGCTCTGAACCCATATTGTTCCCCATAACTAACACTAATTATGCTGATCCGGCGTAATCTTTATTGCGTGGCATGTTGCTTAAGGCTAATTACTAATTAGTGATTTATAGAGAGTGAAGTTAGCTGCGTACCTGAACATTTGTCCACGATGTTGAGAAAAATAATGCTTCAAAGAAGTTAGGGGAATCACATCACAGTAAATTTCAAGAGAGAAATTAACTAGCGACCACTGCTACTGAAGAAACTGCGTGCCGTTTTTTGCTACTATAAATGGCATGCAGTCTCTAAGGATAAGACTCAGTAAGTAGACCAAACAGTATCAAACCATTCACATGACAAACTATTAATTTGGGCTTAAGCCTGAATGCCGCAGCCCAGTCCAGTCTTGGATTGACTTTAAAACAGCGTGCCGTCTATTAATATTGCTTGCAAGAAAGAGATTGTGTGTCATTCTTTTGCAGGTCCTCCCTTCCATGACTTTGCTTTCTCTGATGTCATACCCAAAAAAATATCAAAGAAAGTCTCTTAAATTGTTGTCTTGTCATGAATACTGAAACCCAAATGTGTTTTTTTTTGTAACATTTCTTCCATAATTGGACTAATCTCTCTCGGTTGGATCCGGTTATAAACTGAATCCGGTTTTGTGTATACAACTGCAAATACTTTGTACATATCCAAACAATGTTAGGTAGAGTTAGTTGTGGGGAAACATAGAGGTTAAAAAGTGCAGGAGATGGGAGAAAGATGCATGCAAAGAAAGTAAAGATGGGAATGTGATTTGATGTACGTTTCCTTGTGACAGATAAGACGTGTCTATATCCGGTCCGTTCGTTTCTTCTTTAGGCACTGATAGATGGATGTGATTGCTTCTTCTTGATTTGATTCATCCATGCTCTTTCCTTTTTCTTTACGTTGATTTGATTCATCCATGCTCTTTCCTTTTAACGCGTAAAGAATCTCTAGTTCATGGTGAAAAGCTCAGACCGCTCCAGTAGATAAAGATCCAACTAGTATCCAATAATCTATTGGCTAGTAAAGATTTGGCTGACGTAGAGTCCCCTGGGATTTCCAGTCACGCACGCATTGCATGCTCCAATCATATTTATCCTAATTCATTTGAGCGATATTATTTACATGCATAGAACACACGCGTTATGTATATATATATATTCGTTTTATGTGGTGTATTGTACACATCAACATCAACTCTATCTGTCACACTAGCTACTGTCCAATATCACATCAGTTGCTTGTAGAACAGGAGAAACACAGAATCATTTACAAAAGGACCCTTTTGTTACTTCACCTTTGTCTATAAACATTGGAAAATCTAAGGTTTTGTTGGTTTTAGAGGTTCCTCTTCTCAATGGATATGGATGTGTTCAGTGGTTGGGAGAGATCATCAAGATATGAAGATGAAACCATAATGCCACCTGGGTTTAGGTTTCATCCTACTGATGAAGAGCTCATCACTTACTATCTCCTCAAGAAGGTCCTTGACTCTAGTTTCTCTTGTGCTGCTATTTCTCAAGTTGATCTCAACAAGTCTGAGCCTTGGGAGCTTCCTGGTAAGTCCACCAAAAAGACTATCAAACTTATTCTCCGCTCACTTGTTTATTACAAAGACGTTGCACTACTCCATCTCTGGAATCATGTCCTAAAACATCATTATAGGTTTAAAGCTTCAGACTTTACTCTGTTTTTGCATTTTAGACTTAAGAGCCAATGCTTGAACCTCTTAGGTTTGGACTTTAGTTCTGTTAGAAACCTTACAAGGACATTGTTATAACTCTACCAAATAAACTTTTCATAAGCTCTATCTAGACTCACATGATCATTAATCTTTGTTTCTCTGTTATAACCCTACGAAATTTGATAAGAAGTCCAACTTTTAAGCTATATTTAGACCTACATGATAAGTCGTCGTTGCTCTGTTTCAAAACAGAGTTTTACTTGAATCATATCTTTTTGCAAAACCTTTTTGAGCAGAGAAAGCAAAACTGGGTGAGAAAGAGTGGTACTTCTTCACACTAAGAGACCGGAAGTACCCAACGGGACTGAGAACGAACAGAGCAACAGAAGCTGGTTACTGGAAAGCAACAGGTAAAGACAGAGAGATCAAAAGCTCAAAGACAAAGTCACTTCTTGGAATGAAGAAAACACTTGTCTTTTACAAAGGCAGAGCTCCTAAAGGTGAAAAAAGCTGTTGGGTCATGCATGAGTATCGCCTCGACGGAAAGTTCTCTTACCATTACATTACTTCCTCCGCTAAGGTAACCCTTGTCTCAGTAGATAATATGTAACACAATCAAAACGTTACTTTATGTTTTTGTTTTATACAGGATGAATGGGTTCTCTCTAAAGTTTGTCTGAAAAGCAGCGTTGTTAGTAGAGAGACGAAGTTGGTCTCTTCTTCTCCCGTTTCCGTCGCCGGAGAAGTCTCCTCCGGTTTCAAATGCTCCTCTTCCGCCGGTTGTGTGATTGCTCCGATCATTGACGCCTTTGCGACCGAGCAGCACGTGTCCTGTTTCTCCAATACCTCTGCTACAGCTCATGCCGATATAAGCTTTCCTACGTACCTCCCCGCTCCACCGCCCTTACTGCCACGTCAGCCTCGACGCATCATCGGTGATGATGACGTGGCGTTTGGTCAGTTTAATGATATGGGATCTTTAGGGAAGTTTAACGTCGACCATGCAGCGTTCTTACCAAATCTACCTTCTCTGCCTCCGACGGTTATTCCGCCATTGTACGGTGGTTCGGCGGCCCTGAGTTTCTGGCCGTTTGCTATGTGATGATTGTTATGCTGGTTGTATTAGTCTCGAATCATTTCCTTTTGTGGTTGTATTGTGTTACTGTTACATGTACGTGTCTGTAATGTAGGTATGTGTGTTGTAACATGACTTCTTCCTAACACTACTCTCGGATCATTTGCTTGTCTCATTATGGCTGATCCACTCGGTATAGCTATTGGTTGGATCAGTTCAACCGATCGAACTAGATTTTCTATTTTTCAAAACTTATATATATATATATATATATATTTATATTATATAGACCTTAAAAGTAATTGTATATATATAATAAATTATCTTTTGTCTTTATTAATTAGATAGTAAACAATAATCAAATTTAACTATATATACACTAAATAAGTAAATACTATTTAAAATTGAAATTGATAAAAACAATAAACTATTAATTTTTCAAAATATCATATTTATTTATTTTTACAACTAGACTCTTAAATTTTAGGGAAATACTCTAAGATAACCCTAAAAAAGTTTTTGTCACAAAAATAACTCTCAAGAACAAAAATGACAAATTTAGTCTTTTTTTATTTTCAAAAAAATAATTTTTTTTTAATTTTTTTTTCAATTTTAAACCTCACCCCCAAAACTCCACCCCATAACTCTAAACCTTAAGTCTAGATCAGTTAACCCAAGAGGTATAAATGTATATTAGTCATTTTGTTAACCCTTGGGTTAACTAATCTAGACTTAGGGTTTAAAGTTATGGGGTGGGATTTTGGGAGTGAAGTTTAAAATTGAAAAAAAATAAAATAAAAATTAATTTTTTTGAAAATAAAAAATGCTAGATTTGTCATTTTTGTTCTTAAGGGTTATTTTTGTGACAAAAACTTCAAAAAGGGTTATTTAGGAGATTTGCCCTAAATTTTATGAATATATCAAAATACGAATAATATATAAAAGTCAAAAATATATTTGTTTATATTCTTTCTTAAGAAAAAGTAGAATTAAAGAGAAAATTAATTAAATAGTAATAGTCGAACTTTGATTATGAAATATTAATTTTTAATAAAAATTGTTAATTATATGTTAATTTGTAGAATTGAATTTAAAAGTTGACCCGAATTATCAGTTTTATTGGATTTTTATCGGTTTAACTGGTTTTTCTTAATTCGAGTTTTAAACTGAACCGGTCAGCGAGTCACGGTTAGACCGGCCGGTCCAATCCCGTTCAAAACCATGAAAAAAGAGAGAGTAGATGTTGCCTTACGAAAAATCATACAATAAATTTATGTATGGGCCTTGGCCCATCGGATTCTAAAGGTCACAACAAAAAATGGTTAAGTCCATCAAAAAGATGAATTTACAGTTTTAAACAACATCTCTTTCTGGATAAGCCAATGCTAGTTGCAGAGAACTGGTGTTCGGTAGTAGAAGAGATCCATGGCGACAATAGTCCAGTGTCTTACTTCCTGTGCGACCCTCAATTCCAAATTCAAAGCTCTTTCTCTTAACGGAGCTTCCTCTTCGTCATCATCATCATCTCCAACTTCTTCTTTCTCCACTCGTCGTGGTGTCTGCTCCTCCCTTAGCTTCGCTCAAAGCGTTTCTCAATGTGTCGCCTTCTCCTCCGGTAATGCCCTATTTGTCTAAATCGTTACAGACATTTGAATGTTACTGCAATAATGCATTGATTCGTCCTCTGTATGTATTCACTTAAGAGTCAACATCTCTCTAAGGGTTTAGGATTAAAAGTTTGAAACTTTGATGGTCTCTACAGGGAATCTATGGTTACAGAAGAAGCCAATGAGACAATCGATAGTGTGTGAGGCTGCTCCCACGAAGAAAGCTGATTCAGCTGCAAAGAGAGCTCGCCAAGCCGAGAAGAGACGCGTTTACAACAAGTCCAAAAAATCTGAAGCCCGTACTCGTATGAAGAAGGTAATGTCAATCATAGTTTCACTTCACTTTGTCTGAACATATAGATTGGGCTTGTCTGTTACTGTGAGCTCAAGTGGAAGCTGTTGTGTTAGAACTTGCGGGAGGTTTTAAAGTATTGATAGTTTAGAAAACATCCCATGAACTTGTTTTATTTTACGATACACATAACGAGATTAAACTCCAATTGCACAGGTCTTGGAAGCACTCGATGGGCTCAAGAAGAAAGCAGATGCGGTACCTGATGAGATTGTAACCGTGGAGAAACTTATAGGAGAGGCTTATTCTGCTATAGACAAAGCTGTCAAGGTTAGAGCGTTACACAAGAACACTGGTGCACGTAGGAAGTCTCGGCTGGCTAGGAGGAAAAAGGCTGTTGAGATCCACCACGGTTGGTATGTACCAGACGCAGCAACAACAGCTCCAGCAGCAGCAGAAGCTGTGACCATGGCTGCGTAACAACATGGACAGATATAATGGTTTTTTTCTTCATGTATAATTCCATCGCTTACAGATTCTTCTTGTGTACTGTTGTGGTGTAGCTTCTTGTCTTTGTTATTTGGCTTGGCCTTGGTCTGGTTTAGTAAGATCTCTGTTCTTGGCTCTGCCACCATTCCTCTTGACATCATTGCTTGATAATAACTCAATACTACTCCTATTCTTCCCTTTCCGAGCAGATCATGAACTATACTAGTATATGTTCTTTGATCTGGTCCTAATTCACTCCGCTCCATCTCACCCCATATCTCTCTTGCTTTCTCTTCATCACCCCATTGCACATATAACCTAAACATCAGATTGTACAAATCACTTGTCATTTCACACCTGTTCTTCTCCTTCCTCTCCCAAACTGCTTCAACATCCTTGGTCTTCTGAGAATACTTAAGCAAGTAACCGAAAGTCACATTGTTAGGCAAACAACTACCACCTTTATGTTCCATCTCTTCCACTTGCTCCCAAACTTTCTTTGTTCTTCTTATCTTGCAGAGATGCTTCAAAAGCAAGTTATATGTCACAACGTTCCAACTCCAAGAACAACCTTTCTCACTCATCTCCTTGAACACTCTAAGAGCCTCAGGGACTCTCTTCTTGAAACACAATGCATCAATGACGTTATTGCAGATTTTAACATCCGGGTTTCTTCCCATCTCCCACATTGATCTGTACAGTTCCATAGCCTTTCCTACTTTACCCTTCTTCGTCAACGCATTAATCATCGTCCCGTAGCTGACAACATCTGGCCTGCATTTAGAAACAGTCATATCTTTCCAAACGCTTCATGAACATTACCCAATTCACACCACCCATTAGCAATATGTCATTTTATCTTATATTTAAAATATTTTAGGGATTTTATGAATATGAAAATAGTTATAGAAAACAAAATAGTTATTGCATTTCATTTCATTCTTGTCCCATACAAAAAATATTGATTTGATTTTTATTTTGATAGGCTATTTAATTTTAATTTAACGTCGAGAGATTTCTCGACAAGGTATACATTAAATTAGACCAACCAATATTTAATATATAGACAGGATAGTGAAAATTAAAGAATGCCATAATAGTCCATTATCTTCATATATCTTAATGTAAAGAACATATAATACTTTATATAGGAAACTAGTGTATTATTTGTTTTTATAGTAAGCAGATTTTGCGGCCCGAGGAAACCCAATCCACTATCCATGCGTGAGGGCATATGTATATGTCGTTAATTTAGACTCTAACAGAGGAATAAGTGATATGGATAAAACAGATATAATATAATATAGTACAGTTTGAGTGTAGTTTTATATATTACATATTATTAACAGTTAAATAAGAAAATAATATATACTACATCCGTTTCAAATTAGATGTCGTTGTAGAGTAAAGTTTTCGTTTTAAAATAAATGTCGTTTTATAATTTTAATGCAAAATTTATTAATGTTATATGCTATTTTATTTTTTGATTAGCTGAAATGTGGTTAGTTTCATAGGTAATAATATTTTTATTTTGGAAATATGTAAAATTAAATATTTTTTTAATTTGTGTGTAAAAATTTAGAACGACAAATAAAATGAAACGGATGTAGTAATAAAATAACAAAAAGAAATGTGGTGTGGAACCCATAATAAATAATAAATATTTGTATTTCATACTATTATGTATATTACATATATTTTATATTTCTAAAGTACCACTTTTCTGTTTTTATAAATGAAATTAGATTAATATACTTCAAACTTAGTTATTTATATTTCATAAATTAAAGAAAATGAAATAAAAAGGAGTTGATATGATAAACTTAACTATAGAATCTTCTTAAAATATATAAAATCTTAGAACTTTATTACAAATATCTTATACTAAACCGCACATACTTCACCTGGTAAAATGCTTTTTGATTTGGCCAGTGGTCTAAAAGTTTTGTTGTTTTATTAATTTTGAGCGAAACAAACAAACTAAAACTTATTCATGAATGGAGACCAAATTGTATCCAGCTGTATGCGTATCGCTAGTCCACTTAAAACATTCATAGCCTTAAAGTCAATTAACTAATTTAATTTGGTAATTAATCTTTAACTTTTAGGCACACGTCTCGCTGCCGTCAATTACCGTCTTTTAGGAAACAAGAGAAACGAAACAAACGGCGGGCCCACCGCCGTTAGAATCTCGGTTAGCCGACGCAGCCACTATTCTCTCTCCTTGTCTCCCCTTTGGATATTCTCCACGCGTCGCATTGACCACGTGGCATTATCGATCTCAAAGATAAAATACTTCAAATTTATTAATTTTTTAATTTTTTAATTTAGTAAGTGCGCTAGTGGGCCATGATGGACTTATTTTTAACATTTGGCAGAGGGGCGGCTACATAACTTTGTGTTTCTTTATTTTTAATGAAACAAAAATGAAAAAAACAGTCAAACTCAGCGTTGAAATAGAACAGAGTTGAACAAGTCTCCACGCGGTTGTCGTCGGCACATGTTTGGTCGTGTGATTCACGCGCATGCATGTAATAGATTCTCCAGATTTCTTCTATATGTTACCCTCCTTGTCAAATAAAATAGATGAGAGTAAAAGTCACTTTAAGCAAAAAAAAAAAAAGAAGAAGCAATCTTACTCTTGGAAGAAATATATATACTCAGTTAATATATTTTCTTAAATGTCCTAAAATTTTAGATATATTTCTTTAAATACTGCCATAATATCACTATTTCAAAATTTGTCTTGATTCCATATGTTTCATAGTAAGATCTTTTTTCTAATTATATATTTTTTCATTAATACATTTTTAATGCAAAGATAGAAATGTGTAGTTATGTGATATGCATCAACTAAAATAAAGGATAAGAAGGTATGATGTTATCTACATGAATTGTGTATTTAACTAATGTAGTTTACTAGTATATCTACATTTTTCAAAAATGTATTTGATTGTTTACCCTGTGTAAAAAATTATTTAAATTACTATTTGAATCTGTTTACTTCTTTAATTTTTATGTTTGTGTTCTCCTACGTTTTCAATATTTTCTTTAATACAGGAAATATACATCTTTAATATTATTATTATTATGAGCAGCAAAAATGAAAACGTTTGGTAGTAAAAAAAGAAATTAAAAAACGAAGGGTAGATAAAAAACAGGATTCTTCGAAGGAGGAAACAAACACACGTGGCAAAGGATAAGTGGAGGTTAAAAAGAAAAACCATGAAAACCGCTGTTGTTGTAACCGAAGCCGCTAAAACCATCTCTCAGGCTCTGACTGTTCAAAACAAAGCGCCCGTAAAGGAGCGTTGCTTTTACTCTCTCTCCATCTATATATAAAACAACACACCTTCCTGTCTCTTCCACCTTCAATTATCTATATCACACCACCACCACCACCACTCTCTCTCTCTCTATCCGGTTTATAGTTATGGTCAAGACCGGTTTAAAACCCGACCCGGTTAACAATAATGCCATGGAGATTCGTTACAGAGGCGTTAGGAAGCGTCCTTGGGGTCGTTACGCAGCTGAGATCCGAGATCCGGGCAAGAAAACCCGTGTCTGGCTTGGTACCTTCGATACCGCCGAGGCGGCGGCGCGTGCTTACGATAAGGCGGCGCGTGATTTCCGCGGCGCCAAGGCGAAGACTAACTTCCCGAACTTTCTCGAGCTGAGCGAGAACGTTCCCGCCGGCGGTTTCGAGCGTAGCCCTAGCCAGACCAGCACCCTCGACTGCGCTTCACCTCCGGCGGCAGTTACACCGGAAACCGCCGGTGTTGTTCCGCCGCAGCTCGAGCTTAGCCTCGGCGGAAACAGCGGCGCGTGGTACCAGATCCCGGCGGCGCGTCCGATGTATTATTTGGACCTTATGGGAAACGTAGGTCGTGCTGCTCAGCCTCCGGTGATGCATGTTGCGACGAAGATGGCTTGTGGGGCCCAGAGCGACTCTGATTCGTCTTCGGTCGTGGATTTTGAAGGTGGGATGGAGAAGAGAGCTCAGCCGTTAGATCTAGACCTGAACTTGCCTCCACCATCGGAACAGGCCTAACTAAGCTTGTTGGCTGTGTCGTTACATCTCGAACGCTTATGCGTTTTTTTATGTTTTGGAGCTGAGAGGATTCGTTTTCTTTTCATAGTTTTTTTTCTCTCACACTCTAAAATAAATATTATCGGTTTTAATCGAGATAGAACGAAGAAATATAATGATAGCTGACATGGATCGTTATGTACATATTATTACATAACCGGAGATCTGAACTTTTGTTATTTGTGTTTTTTTCTTTTTTTTTTTTTTTTTTTTTTGGCGACTTGGTTTCACCATGTTTTTCGTATGTAGCTTTTGTTATTGTTCTTCCAAATTTCAATTAATAATTTGGTAATTTCAGAATTAATGTCATCGTTGTTTACATATTCTTAAATTACTGGAGATCTGAACTTTTGTTGTTTGTGTTGTTTTGGGACTTCATTTGTTCATATAGCTTTATTTTTTATTGTCCTGCCAAGTTTCAATTAATAATTTGGTATTTTCAGAATTAAGGTGTTCATGTTTATATTCAAAATTTAACTATCACTACTTGGAACTACTAACTAAAGTGGCGGCATCTTTTAGTGGACTTACCAGTAGTTGAAATACTATAATCATGTCTTCTTATTTTTGGCAAAAATAATGTTAGTTGAACTATAACAAAAATAAAATAAAAAAGTGATATTATTGTTAGTAGTAATAAAAAGATAACGTCGGCAAGTCTTAACTTTCCAGCAGACACGCAGCCGGCGTGTGAGCCCTCCCTTTTTCTCTGCGATTGTATGTTAGAAAAGTCTTTGCGCTTCCGTCACTAAAGTAGGGTCTACATAGTTACAAAGAGAGTACATACAGACTCATTTTTCTCCTCTTTCTAGAGAACTTCGACATTTGAGTTTTGATAGGTTCATAGGAGAAGTAATTAACACTTCTGACAGGGTGAACCTAGATTATACAATTGATAGATTCGGCTTTTTAAATGATAAGTTTAGTGCTACCAATAGAGACAGGATGGGAGATAATTTATAATTTCCCAAATTGAAAAACAAGATCTCTATTTGAGTAACAAAATCTTATAAACAAACAACTAGTAGTCATGTTAACAATACATCCCCGTTATTTGGTAATATATCTCTCAGTATTATATTACCACCTTTTGTTATTAATATACTAATTGAGTGGATTCCTAGTTTAATTGGACTAACGCAACATCTTTTTTTGGGGTAAAAACTAACACAAGACAACATCTTTTTTAAAGAAAAAAACATCTTTGTTATATCCACCAATAGTATAATGTTCCATTTATTTTTTAGCGGGTATTTCCTAGATGGTGACGGTGGATTATGTTCGATTTTGAGCGTTAACAAATTGTTATTGTGAGAGTAATGATTATGCAATGTGTTGGAATTTTTTTAAAGATGATGGTTTGGTGTATAGATATCAAGACCATTTCAAATGATTCATTCTATTTTTTTAAATAGATCAACTGTATAATAGAATTTTCTATCATATAACAGTACTTTGTTTTAGAGTAAAAATAGATTGATGATTCAAAAATAAATAATTTACTCTGTATATAAAGTAAATTGTTCTTTTTAATTTATTATAAAATAAAAAATAATTATTATTAAAATACTTTTAATTTAAATTTTATTAAAATACTTTTAATTTAAATTTTATTAAAATACTTTTAATTTAAATTTTATTAAAATAAATAAAATAAAATGGAGTTAGAAATTCTCTTAACCAAGAAACAATAAATGATGTCTGTTGGAGCCGACGACGTGTGAGAGGGTGCAGTTTCATAATGAGAGGCAGAGAACAGATAGAGGTTTGATTGGATTCTTGTCTCCAACTCCGCAATCAAAAAGAGCAATGAACTTTCCCTTCGTCCACATCCAACGGTTAGATTCTACTTTTAGTCCACGTGGATGGATCTCAAATATTTCAGATTACCAAAATTACAAAAAAAAAAAATAGAAGGAGGCGGCACCGACGGTCAAGCATCCAAATTATTAAGGTGGTTCCCACATTTCATCTTTTCTTTTTCTATGTGTATATTAATGAAAATAATAGTACAATGTACAATTTCAAAGTAATTGTCCTCTCAAAGTATTGCTACTGGCGAGCAAAAGAAAATCATGTATTAACTTAATTTCCAAATCTTTTTTTTTTGAGAACTTAATTAATTTTTCCTCAACCACTTAGTTGTTTGTACAAATAAGAGTCGTTAGTGTTATACAAACAATTTCATGGAAGAAAAAAACTTGTAAAATTATATTTTTCAGATTTTATAAACGATGACTTCACTTGTTTCCTTGCATAAAGACAAAACAAATTCCTTAACCAAAAAGCAGAAGCTTAAACATATAGTTAATAAGTAAAAGAATTGAGAGAGGTTGATATATTAATACAACCGGTTAAGCATCCGGTTTGATCTGTTAATGTATTTCACACCCAAGAATAGCTATTGGAGTAGATAAAATCGTGTGGTAGAGAGCATCTGACGCGTGTGAAAAGGGCATGGGATGTAAATTGCGTGTTGACGAGGTTTATGTCGGAATTATTGGTCGTCTTCACGTGCATGTCCACCGTCCGATAAAAGTTTGATGCTCATTGTCTTTTTATTTTTTCATTATTGTTTTATCACCTATCCATTTGTTTACGTGAACCCCTCCGTAAATTGAGGTATTTTCATTTTGGCCCCTCATGTCATTATCTGTGTTCCTCCACAAGCCCACCTCTCCATTTATTTTTCCATATCAGAGAGAATATTAGATAATTATAGAGATTATTAAAATAGTGCACCGTTGATTAAAAAGGACTAGCTAGTACGTATTAAACGATGGTATTATGACATAGTATTAGAAATAATAAGATACTGTTGATTGCAGATACGCCGATCAGGATCACATCGTCATTAGAGAAAACATTTAGAATCAATACGTATTAAAATAGTGCTATGAGTGTGAATTAATCTCATTTAAAATTGAAAGACACGTCTGAAACAAAAATCAAATGCGGCGGCCGCTTTTGCTCGGGTGGGACCTACACGCTTTCATAAAAAGGTTATCTAGAATCTTCATCTCAACCAACCAGATCCTCGCTGATGCGGAGTCGGCCATTTAGACCACATATACTATCTATATATTATTTATTCATCCCCCTTTCTTTTGATCTTTTACGGTTGTAGACCCATGATTTATTTCTGTTTTTTTTCAAAGTAATCCAACAACTTATGGAGCACTGAATTAAATTAAGACTCTCCCATTATTTATTACAGATTCAACAAGTACAGTTACAAACGTCATATCCATCACCGGGATTTTATTAATTAGATTTTGAAGAAGTTATTTTGTTAGTTACTTCATCTGTTTCAAATTAAATATTTAACATACATTTTTGTTACAAAATAAATATGTTTATAATTTTAATACAATTTTTCTATTATTTTTTTTAATTTAATTCAAAAATAATAAATTTTATGCAATTCTAAAAGGTAAATTTAAACATTTAATTACATTCTCTTATAAAATATAAAACATCTTAGTGAAATCACACATATTAAAAAAAATACTTTTTGCATAAAAACTATTATTAAAAATTTAAATCAAAAATCAATCCAACTAATTATAAAATACAACAAATATAATTAGTTGTTTAGTTTTAAATACAGTTAAAAGCTACCTCAAAAGTCTAACATATCTTACATTTTGAAATATTGTTTTAAACAAAATTTTATATTTTGGAACAGAGCATAGTTTTTTAATTGTGTGCAAAATTGTAAAAGGATAACGAATTTGAAATGGAGGAAATATTAGTTTTTGTTTTATTTTTCATTAATTAAAATAGTTTTGTTCATAGCCTTTGAGTACATGCATTAGAAAATTGAATAGACCTCCGTTTTATGGGGCCCTCATATTTTGATTCTTTATTCATATACATATATTACTGGCTCTGGTTTGATGTATGGGAATTTATTTTAAAAATAAAACTAAAAATTATATCCTATTTTTATAATTATTTTTATAATATATTAAATATAAAAAATATGAATTAAATATGAAAATGAATTAATTTTAAAAATAAAAATAAAATAAAAAATCAAATATAAATTTTTAAAACTTAGATTTATAAAAATAAATTTATCCGGGTGCAAAGTCTATTGTTGTATTAAAAAGAGGTAACTCGGCAAGTCTTAAAACTTCCAGCAACCACGCAACGGCGTGTGAGCCCTCCTTTTATTCTCTGCGATTGTATGTGAGAAAGTCCTTCGCGCTTCCGTCACTAAAGTAGGGATAGTCTACATATTACAAAGGAAGTACATAAACATACTCATTTGCTCCTCTTCTAGAGAACTTCACATTTGAGTTTAACACTTCTGACAGAGTGAACCAGATTTTTCAATTATAGATCTGCTTTTCAAAAGATAAGTTAAGGACACTCAAAACTTGAGCAACAGAAAACTAACTTTTCTGTTTGACTCATTTTTTTTTGAGATTTCATCCCACACCTGCATTTTATCTACGCAAAATGCCATAACCTTTTTTTTGGTTTTTCGAAAATGGCTTCTTTCTGCTCAAAAACCTCATCATCTTCAAGTATACAGTATTGTCACTACCATGAATAGTTCAACAACCTTGTAACTACCTGTTGAGCTTTAATGCCCCTTCAATGAAAGTCAAACAACTTGTACGACCTGTTATGAACTAAAACAACATTTATTTCACTTTCTCCCATATTTCATCCAAAAAACTCAAGCATTTTGATTCAAATATTTTTACGGTTGCACAGAGCCATCATTTCTTCGTTTTGACTACGGTGCTGCTGTTCGTTTGAGATTCTGTGAGAGAGAAGACATGTGTGCAAACGAAGTCATCTCACCTAGTTTAAGGAACGAATTCTGATTTTTTTCAAGATCTGTTCGCGTAGAAGACTTACTCTTAAGTCCTCTGTATGAGTAGAAGGACTTAAGCTGATAAGTCTTCGGGTCAAAACGAAAGACTTAATCTAAGTCGTCCGGCTTTGTTGTTAAAAAAAAAAGTCCAGACGACTTATATATAAGTTGTCTACGAAAAAGGGCTAGTTTTGCTATTTGACCGATCGTGTCAGATCTTTGAGCTATTGGCTAGGACGACTTATAATTTCAGTCGTCTCTGAGAAAGTTAAATTTAATATTTTATTCAAACTAGACGACTTAAACGTAGTCGTCTAGGTAGTTTGTAATTGAAAAAGTTAAAACTTGAAATTTAACGTTTGCTCCAACAGACGACTTAATTGTAAGTCGTCCAG
This sequence comes from Moricandia arvensis, assembly GCA_905132765.1. Taxonomy (NCBI): domain Eukaryota; kingdom Viridiplantae; phylum Streptophyta; class Magnoliopsida; order Brassicales; family Brassicaceae; genus Moricandia; species Moricandia arvensis. Next base: position 28,741 of record CAJHQP010001026.1, read on the forward strand.
ACAGACGACTAATTTAGTCGTCCAGAAAGCAAAGTCGTCCAGAAGTTTTCCCAAGTTTTCTGTCAAACCTTGCTTCACCCGACGACCTTAATTAAGTCGTCTGTCTGGACGACTTACAATAAGTCGTCTGAGAAAGTTACAATTTCAAGTTTTATTTTTCAAGTACAAAACTAACCTAGGAGCAGGACTTAATCGTTTAAGTCGTCTAGTTGAATAAAATATTGAAAATTTAACTTTCTCAGGACGACTGGATTATAAGTCGTCCAACAATAGTCAAAGATTCTGACACGATCGTCAAATGCAAACAAGCCCTTTTCGTAGACAACTATATATGAAGTCGTCTGGACTAACAAACAAAGCCGGACGACTTAGAATTAAGTCGTCCATTAATTTCAATTGCAAAATGACCTGTCTTTAGACGACTTAGAATTCAAGTCGTCCCATTGTGCTTTTGGGATCGTGGTGCTGAAGATGATCCTTCTTGGGGAATGGTTTTCACAAAATTGGCTAGTATGTATATACTTGCATGCACAAGCCTCTGGTGATAGTCTCCGGCGCGCGCACTGCGGGCATTAAAAGTGCGTGGTGTATAGTGTGTTCCGCTTTGGTGGGCAATCCCGAGGAATATGTTATGATCACCTCAGAGTAACGATTGTCAAAAAGGTTAACAGGGAAACATGCTCTTGTATCTTGGGTGTGAAGGGGCTGCTTCATGCTCACACGGTTTACGATGGTGACCGCGTACATGGCTGAGATAAAGCGGAGTGCAACCCGGAACTTGCAACGTATTTGGAGAATGCCGACGCCAGCCTATGGTCAAGGGTTTATTGTAAGGGGAACAGATACAACATAAAAACAAGCAACATCGCTGAATCTATTAATTCCGCACTGAAGTGAGCAAGAGGATTTCCGATTCCGTTCCTGCTGGAGTTCATAAGGGAGAAGTTAGGAAAATGGTATTGGAAAAGGAGACGAGATGCTTTGAGTCTCCCAACTCAACATAGCCGGGGTGTTGAATACTTGCTTGCTATTCGAACAGAGATAGCGGATACGATGACGGTCCAACCAATTGATGGATGGCGATTCTTTGTGAAAGGTGGCAAAATGGACTGTGTGGTTGATTTGGAACATGCAAAGTGTGATTGTGGTGTCTTTGCAGTGGAGAAATACCTTGCTCTCATGCTATAGCTGCTGGAACACATGTTGGTTTGCATATCTCCACACTTGTATGTCCAGTGTATTCAAAGAATTATTTGTATGCAGGATACTCAGAGAATATATATCCTATCGTGTCACAACATATTGAGGAACGAGAATGCTTTCCTCCAGACGTAAAGCGTGGTCCGGGGAGACAGAAGAAATCAAGATGGCAATCTTGGTTGGAGCTATCTAGGATGAGAGGACACAAACGAGGAAGAAACACAGGGCTTATAGATGCTCAAACTGCAAGGAAACTAGCCATACAAAACAAAAATGTACACAACCAGTTGACTAGTCGTCCAGACGACCTTTTACTAAGTCGTCCAGACGACCTTTAACTAAGTCGTCCAGTGTATTTATGTTTAGACGACCTTCTACTAAGTCGTCCAATGTATGACATTTTTAGACTACCTTCTACTAAGTCGTCCAATGTATGACATTTTTAGACTACCTCTACTAAGTCGTCCAGTGTATTTTATAAAATTTAGACGACCTTCTACTGAAAATCGGTCCATCTAAAAGACCTTCCAGACGACTTAACTGTTAGTCGTCTAGCTGGAATATAGTCGTCCAGCTGAAAAACCTTCCAGACGACTTAATATAAGTCGTCCAGCTGGAAAATCTTCCAGACGACTTAATATAAGTCGTCCAGCTGAAAAACTTATGTGATTTTTGTTTGTCTTTGTTGTATTTCTTTTGTTTTCAGCCTAGAATAAATACAAATCGTTACAAAATCAAGTTTAAATACAAAATCAAGTTTAAATACAATTGACTTGATTGTTATTAACAGATAATGAGTTACAGGGGATTTACAAAGAGAGATTTACAAAGACAAGTTCTAATGCCCACGAACTTTACAGGGGATTTACAAAGATAACTTCTAATCATACATGCCCACGAACTTATCACCATCCTGGTTTTCTTTCAAATGCAGATCACCAAGCTCGGTAAATAAATCCACCGCCATCTTATCCCTCATAGACTCGCGTTGGACCTAGCAAAGTCTCTTTCGTTAAAGGGGACCCCAAGAGCATGACATTCAATGTACTTTAGAGCGTAGACGCCACAATCACCACTGTTGGCCGTGGGTACATTTCCATGTCTCTCATATGTGTATGGCTCCAACCCGTACATGACCCGTAGTTCGTCGGTGGCAGCGCACTCAAGAAGCAGATAAGGGACCATCTCGAGAAAAGGCTGCATTATCTCATCCCATGCTTCTGCTGCCGTAGCTGAAGGTATGCTGTCCCAGACGACTATGTGCCTCTTAGGGATCGATATCCAAATAGCAACCCAATGAGTGTTGCCCAAGTTCACTGGCGCATAGATATCATCAATGTCCACCCCCACACCTTGTTTGATTGGCAAAATGATGGTATTGATCCGTCATAAAAATTCCACGCCCCACCAGGTAGCATTCTTCCCAAACCTCTGTGATCGGGTTCCGATGATATGAATCTCGGATAGTGGTCTCTCCAAGTTTGGGAAAAGTTGTGATCCAGGAAGCACATTCGCTCGCTCCTGAAACCTTGTGGGTTCTCCTGATACCTTTTCCTCAGCAAATTAATCCAAGCATCTATATGCTGCATATAAAATAATACAAGTTAGAAGATACCAGACGACTTATATATACCAGACGACTTAAACATAAGTCGTCTGGAAAGTCGACTTATATATACCAGACGACTTATATATACCAGACGACTTAAACATAAGTCGTCTGGAAAGTCGTCCACGTAGACGACTTATCTTTAAGTCGTCTACTTGGACGACTTTGTAGACGACCTATATTTAAGTCCAGACGAAAAAGATACAAGATAAGCAGAAGACTTACGCAGTCTTCCAGCCATGCTCTGGCTGTCCGGAGGGTCTGATACCACCAAGTTGGTGATGTACGCGGTTTGACTTCCTTCTTAGTGAAATAATGACTGCAAACAAAAAAGCAATCAGTTTTGGTAGACTAAATCAAGCTATTATGGGTAAAGCAATCACTTACGGATCAGTTTTCAACCAATCAGCGAGTTCCTTCAACTTAGGTCTGTTTAGTGGGGGAAATGGATTATAGGCTGCCACTTTTGCTTTCTTTTTCTCTGCCGTATAAGGAGATTTCTGCGCGGGAGCAGGTTTCTTCGCTCGTTCACTCCTTGCACGCATAGAAGCATCCAACTTGTCTCTGTATCTAGCAGCCGCTACCTTACAGTCCAAAGCAGTGGGAGCTGTTTTGTCCAATACAACCAGGCTCTGTTCTGAAACTTGAGCGCTTGGTTGTTGATCGGTGGGAGCTGGTTGTTGATCGGTGGGAGCTGGTTGTTGATCGGTGGGAGCGACGCTCGGTTGGTATTTGGAGCTGGTTGTTGATCGGTGGGAGCGACGCTCTGCTTTATCCTCCGGCAAGCTCTTCTTTCCCGAGTTCGCCTCATCGCGAATTCTCGCCTCATCGCGGATTCTTGGGCTTCAGGGGTAGTCTGTTTGGCTTTGGTGACACCAACCATCTTCTCCACAGCTTCCACCCTATCGGACAACTTCCTAATCTCCTTGAGGCACTTCGTAAACCCATGTTTCATACATTCAACTACTTCCTTGAACATATTTGCCATCTCCTCTCTGGTTATCCCAGTAACCTCTTCACTAGGCTCTTTAGGAGCCTCTGTAGGAGCCTCTTTAGGAGCCTCTTCACTAGCCCCTTTACGAGCTTTCTTCAGAGGTCTTGGATTGTCTTCCTCTTCCTCCACCACAACCATCTCTGTGGCTTTCTTCGATGGAGTCAAAACCTTAGGTTTGGTATAGACCTTAGTACCAGTGACTTCCCAGCAATCCATGGTCCACTTCCACGGTCTCCGATCATACATGACTTTAATAATGTTCTCCGCGGGCAGGTCCTCAACCTCGGAGTCCCATTTTGGCCACATTTCACTAAGGTCCTTCTCAACAAAGTTGATCACGCGGGTCTGCAGTAAATAGAAGAATCGAGTTAGATATTTGAAAAAAAAAGACTAAATAGACGACTTTAATATAAGTCGTCTGCGCAGTCTTTTGGATTGAAGTAAATACCTGTTTCAAGATAGCAGCTTTCATTGATCTGCGACCTCTGCTGCCCTCGTAAGCCAGTATCGGTGGAGACGGACTGTTTGCTCTGGGAACACCAATACTAGCACCCAATTCCGGCATAGCTGTGTATACCCAGACCTGAAGAACTTGTACAAACCCATCCACCGTGTAACAGCCAGTGATATCTTTGTTCCACAAAGAGTCCATCAGCACCTTAAACGCGACTCTTCCTCATGGATAATTCTCAAACCGTTCTAAGTCCATCACTAGCCTTGCAAGACTAGATCGTGTAGCGGTTGAAAACTTTCTCCCTTCAATGAATCCAGCGAAGATGGAAAGGTACGCGAGCCGCTTGCGATCTTCCCTAGACCAATCATCGCATCTCTTCAGCGCTGCTATTATCTGATCAGTAGTTGGGCCAGCTTCCAGATGAACTCCCAGCATCCCCCAGAAAGATACCATCTCTTTGGTAACTTCACATTTTTGTCTCTCAAGGTCCTCGATGTATTCGCAGTTTAGACCAGTGAGGTTTTCAAACTCTAACAGTGAAAACCTCAAAGGTTCTGGACCAACGAGATTAATGTCCAGCTTGAAACTAAGCATGTAGTGAACCAGCCTTGAAGCCCAACCAAATCTCTGCTCCTTGAACATGATGAAAACTCCCAAACTTGACTCCTTGAGCTCTTCAAATTCTTCATCAGTAAGGGCTCCCCTAAGAGCAGTGTGCAACTTGCTATTATCCGTGTGATACGAAATGCTATTGTGGGCTTCTGGTTCTTCCTCTAATGTGTATAACCTACGGGGGAGTTCTGGAATATCCATCCTTTTTGTCTGCAAAATAATCAAAGACAACAATAGAGATAAGCTAAACAAGCTGGACGACTTATAATTAAGTCTTCTAGAAAGACTTCCAACTGGACGACTTAGTAGACGACTAAATATTAAGTCGTCTACTAAGTCGTCCAGTTGGAAGACTTTTCAAACGACTTTTCAGACGTCCAGACGACCTTTTACTAAGTCGTCCAGTAGAAAACTTTAAAGCGGACCTGACTAGTCGCAGAAGGAGTACCTGACTAGCCGCAGAAGGAGTACTCGTCATTGCGGTTATAGATCTGAAAAAATAAACGTTAAACGGTTAGAATGAGTAAATTGATAGAGACAATGTTTTATGTTAAACGGCAATGAGTGTTTAGAGGAAGCGACGGTTTTTTCGGAAATAGTGGAAGCGGCGGCGCTAGGGTTTAGAGGAAGCGGCGGCGCTAGGGTTTCGAAGAAGCGGCGGCGCTAGTGTTTAGAGGAAGCAGCGGTGAGAACGGTGAGAATGAAGTGAGATAGATAGCCAGCCGACGTTGAGAACGATGGTTTGTTCGGAAATAGTGGGAATTCAAATCGCCTTTGATATCGCCTTTGAGAGAGAACTGTTAGGGTTTTTGCGAAAAATTAACAAAAAAAAAAAATCACCTTATATATCGGGTAAATAATCCGGTTAGCTTTAAAAGTACAGTGGTAAAATTTAAGGTTTGGTCCGGTTTAGACGACTTACAAATAAGTCGTCTGGCGGATAATGTACGTCAGACGACTTAATATTTAGTCGTCCGTTTACAGACGACTAAATATTAAGTCTTCCCAAACCCTAAAATGAACCCCTAAAATGACTAAATTAACTAGCTAACCACGTTATAAAATCAAATTATACTTCAATACTGTTTACTATACACAGAAATGAACACGCTTAGGTAATTTTTAAATTTGTGTTAGAATTTGTGTTAGAATTTGTGTTAGACTTCTTAGACGACTAATAAATTAAGTCGTCTGACAAATCTTCCGGCTGGATGACTTTCCAGACGACTTAATTATTAGTCGTCTACTAAGACCATCCACAATGGTGTTACCATGGTTTGTACATAGAGGAAAAAGGAGTTGTTGTAGTTATAAAAGTTGATCATCCATTACTCATAAGTTATAAAAGGAGTTGTTGTAGTTATAAAAGTTGAAACAAGGGGACAACAACATAGAAGTCATCCATTACAATAAGACAATAGCAAGACAAACATCCATCATTTAGGAAGAGGCGAGGAAGTTGAGGCACAATCCGCAGCATCATCCCCTTGAGGAGGTGTATACTGAATCTCAGTACCACTACGACCGAAAGGAGTCACATGAAATACCATGTCTCCTTCCTTTTTGAACACGAGAATGTCACCGATGCAAAGGGAGTGTGTTTGGGCGAAGTCTTCCCAACCATCGGTGAGTCTTCTTCCTTCTTGTATAACTTCCCAAGTTTGGTGTGAAGCGTCCGATCGTAGTGTCCATTCTCCTTCGTTCGGCTTGCACTGTACGTGTTTTGAGTAGAAGGCAAGTGGTATTGTCTACAAGTCAACAAAGGAGAAGATAAGCAAAGGAAATAAACTGAGGAGAAATAGAGAGCGTGTGTATACCACGCCACACTCGAAACAAGGAAGCAGAGGCTTCAAGAAGTGAGGTTCATGCTGATTCGCCATCTGCAAACAAGAAACGAATTGGAAACATTTTAATTCTAAGTCGTCTGGGTCGTCCACCTGGAAGACTTTCCAGACGACTTAATTATAAGTCTACCAAGACTTCCAGTAGAACATTTGAAAGCTGACCAGACGAATGAGAGGAGAACAACATCCAACCTAACTAGACCACAAATCGATTGAAATCCCAAATCTTTGAAACCCTAATTTGAAATGAAAATATCCACAAATTGCTTGAAATCACAAATCGTAACCGTAAAATGAGAGGAAAACAACATCCAACCTAACTAAACAACAAGTCGATTGAAATACCCAATTTTTGAAACCCTAATTTGAAACCAAAATTTCCCGAAAGCGTTGAAAACACAAAACCAAACGGTAAAAGTAAAGGAAAACAACATCCATCCTAATAAAAACCCATAAATCTGCAAGAGAAGCCTTCGATTTACCTTGGTTTTGTATCGTATCAAAATCGCCTCGAAATCACCTTTGAGAGAAACGGCGTTAGGGTTTTCTGAATTTCGCTAAAAAGTGAGTAAAAAAAAAATCACCTTATATATTGGGTAAATAATCCGGTTAGCTTTAAAAGTACAGTCGTCCGGTTCAAATAAGTCGTCTGGCGGATAATGTACATCAGACGACTTAATATTTAGTCGTTCGTTTACAGACGACTAAATATTAAGTCGTCCCAGACCCTAAAATGAACCCCTAAACTTAAATGACTAAATTAACTAGCTAACCACGTTATAAAATCAAATTATACTTCAATACTGTTTACTATACACAGAAATGAACAAGCTTAGGTAATTTTTAAATTTTTCAAAAACGGTTTTAATGCTTTCCAAAATCTAACCCTAAGAACACATACAATACTACAACATATGTTGATGAAACATAAGCTAAAGAATATCATGACACACTACTTTCACTCATCTATGCTGAAAACAATTGAAATTTGTTATATCTTAATTTATATCTCTTAAGACATATGTTAATTACATAATTCCCATTTTTCACTTATCAAAATATTTTTTACAAAATTTTTAAATTATGTTTAAGAATAACTGTCCAGACGACTTTAAGTTAAGTCGTCTGGACGACTTATTTTCAAGTCGTCTGAACAGACGACTTGCGAGGGTTAGAAACGTAAAAAAGTTTCCGTTTTTTTGTTTGTTCACAAGGGGGTAGTTGTAATTTCAATAGCCTTTTAAGTTACTTTTGCCTTTGACCCAAGTTTGGGTATTCTTTTGGGTTTGACTCCAAGTTTTGAGTCACATTTGGCAATTCTGCCTAAGTTTAATGCTAACAAAACAGAGAAGATAGGAGATAATATTTTGTAATTTCCCGATTTTTTTTTAAAAAAAAAACATGATCTCTTTTTTGTAACACATGATCTCTATTTAAAAAAAACATGATCTCTATTTGTGTAACAAATTATATAGAAAGAACTAGTACTCTGTTAACAATACCTCCCCTTTAAATTAATTGGTAATATATCCTCAGTATTATATTACAATCTCTCAGTATTATTTAGATCCAAAAAAGCTTATTATATTCCCTCCGTTTCTTAATAGATAAAGTTTTGGCTTACTGCACAAAGATTAAAAAATTCACATTTATTTAGAAAGTAATTTTGAAGATATAATTTTAAAATTGTTTAACTAATTATTAAAAATACTGTAAAATTTTATTGGTTAAACAATTTCCAATAAAGTTAAAGTTAACCTTAAAACCTCAAAACATATCTTAAAATCTTAAAACATCATCAATTTTGAAACAACATAAATCTTCTAAAACATTATATAAAACGAAACAGAGGGAGTATAACAAAGATGTTGTGTTAGTTTTACCAAAAAAGGATATTGTGTCAGTCCAATTAAACTCAGAGTCCACTCAATTAGATTGTAATATACCCATTAAACCAATACTGTAACTTATAAATATATTCTTGTCATGTACTTCCTAGATGGTGATGGTGGATTATGTTCTATTTTGAGCGTTGACAAATTGTTATTGTGAGAGTAGTGATTGTGCAATGTGTTGGAAAATAAAACGAGGGTTTTGGTGTATTGATATTGGACATTTTATTTGTTAAATATGATTTAATTCATTATTCGTTTCAATTCAATCTGAAATATTTGGATATCCGTAAGTCATCAAAGATAAATATTTAAAATTAATATCCACTAAAAGTGAAGCAAATTACAAATACTAAAAAATGTCGAAGCGAATATCCGACCTGCTTCAAGTTTTATACATATATATATATATATATATCTACAACTAAATATAATGTTCAAATGTATATTTTTATATAATTTTTTAAAAATATAATTTTGTTATTTATAAAATACATATAAAATATTAAATTAAGAAATGAATATATTTTTTTAATAAAAATTACGATTTTCTGAAATTCTGTGTTTTGTCACAAAATTTATTTCATTATAAAATAGTATGGAGTATATATTTCCATTAATTTTCACTTTCTATTTTATATTATGAAAAAAAATATTTTTTAAACAATATGTATAGTTTTTTCAGATTTATTTGTATTAAAAAGATGTACGAGATATTCGTAAATATTTATAAGTATTCGTAAACATCAGAAAAAAATTGGATATCTGAAAATTTAAAATTTGTATTTCTTTAAAACAAAACAAATAAGAAATCAGATATTTATTTGATACTTCATAAATTAAATTATAAATATATAAAATTTATGGCAGTATTGATCTGTTTTCACCCCTAATTGATACTCCCTCCGTTTCATATAAAGTGTCATTTAAAGAATTTTTTTTGTTACAAAATAAGTGTCGTTTTCGATGTAAAATTTATTAATATTATGCTGCAGTTTATTTTTTTATTGGTTGAAATATGATTAGCTGTATAGGTAATTGTGTTTTTATATATAAAATATGTAAAATTAATTGTTTTCTTAATATGTGTGTAAAAATTAAAAGTGACACTTATAATGAAACAAACCGAGTACTAACAAACAAAGAGTAAATGATGTCTATTTAAGCCAACCGACGAAGTGTGAGAGGGTGCAGTTTCATAATGAGAGGCAGAGAACAGATAGAGGTTTGATTGGATTCTTGTCTCCAACTCCGCGATCAAAAGGTCAATCAACTATCCCTTCGTCCACATCCAACGGTTAGATTCTACATTTAGTCCACGTGGACGGTTCTCAAATATTTCAGATTACCAATTAATTACTCAAAAATAAATAAATAGAAGGAGGCGGCACCGACGGCCAAAGCATCCAAATTATTAAGGTGGTTCCCACATTTCATCTTTTCTTTTTCTATGTGTTTATTAATGAAAATAATAGTTGAATATATAATTTCAAAGTAATTGTCCTCTCAGAAGTATTGCTATTGGCGACGGCCCAACTTATTTTTCCAAATCTTTCCTCAACCACTTAGTTGTTTGTGTGACAAATAAGAGTCATTGCTTACTGTTGTGCAAACAATTTCATGGAAGAAAAAACCTTGTAAAGTTATTTTTTTCAGATTTTATAAACGATGACTTGACTTGTTACCTTGCATGAAAAAACAAAATAAATTCCTTTACCGAAAAATAGAAACTTAAAAACATATATAGTTAATAAGTAGAAGAATTGAGAGGTTGATATACTATATCAGACAACCGGTTAAGCATCCGGTTTGATATGTTAATGTATTTCACAAGTGATAACCAGAGTAGTTACTGGAGAGTAGATAAAAATCGTGTGGTAGAGAGCACCTGACGCGTGTGAAAGAGGCATGGGGTGTAAATACCGTGTTGACGAGGTTTATGTCGGAACTATGGGTTGTCTTCACGTGCATGTCCACCGTCCGATAAAAAGTTTGATGCTCATTGTCTTTTTTTCTTTCCTTTCATTATTGTTTTATCACCTATTCATTTGTTTACGTGAACGACTCCGTAAATTGAGGTATTTTCATTTTGCCCCCACAACCCCACCTCTCCATTTTTTTCCGTTTTAAAGAATAATAACTAGTCAGATTATTAAAAGAGTCCACCGTTGATTAAAAAGGACTAGCTAGTACGTATTAAGCATATTTACTATTCTCTCTGTTTTTAAATAATTAAAGTCTTAAAATAGTGTATGACTATTAAAAATTTAATTGTCAATTTCGAAATATGACTAAAATATATAGAAAAAGTATTAATTAATTACAAAATAAATTATAATATAAAAATATTATCTATTTAAAACATAAGAAATTTCTTAAAGATTATCTATTTTAAAATGGAAAGAATATATTAAGATTATTAATATACAGGTTGGTTGAAGATACGCCGATCAGGATCACATTGTCATTAAAAAAACATTAGAATCAATACGTATTAAAATAGTGTTATTAGTTTGAATAATTTCATATAAAATTGAAATACACGTCTGAAACAAAATCAACTGCGGCGGCCGCTTTTGCTAGGGTGGGACCTACAAGTTTCATATAAAGGTTAATCTCGAATCTTCATCTCAACCAACCAGATTTTGTTCCCTCGCTGATGCGAAGTCGGTCATTTACACCACATCTACTATCTACATATTACTTATTTATCCCCTTTCTTTTGATCTTTTACGATTACAGATCCATGATTTATTCTTTTTAAAAAGTTGCCCAACAACTTATGGAACACTGAATTAAATTAAGACCTCCCAGATTTTTTATTACAGATCCAACAAGTACAGTTTCTAACGTCATATCCATCACCGGGATTTCTAACTAGATTTTGGAGAAGTTATTTTGTTAACAAGTTCTTCTGTTTCAAATTAAATATCATTATAACATAATTTTTATTAGAAAATAAATATCATTATAACATAATTTTTATTACAAAATAAATATCATTTTATTATTAATTTATCTTTATACCTCTAACTAAAATAAATAATAAATTTTATGTAAATTTAAAGATTAAGCAAAAATAAATTTGAACATACACTTACTTTCTCTTTTCTATAATGTATTATACTTTAATGAAAATACACATATTAAAAAAAAATCTAAAACTTTAATTAGAAAGAGTAATTTTTCAATCCATGTTTAAATTCAAGAACAAAACTAATTTCAAATGAAAAGATAATTACTTTTATAAATTAAAATATATTTTTTCAAAACCCAAATTTAACTATATGCATGTGAAATATTAATAGACCTCCTTTTTGTGGGCTTTAATATTTTAAAATTTCTATATATGTATATATTAATATTATTACGCATACAATGTAAATGTAAAAAATAAAAATAAAAAATAGATTTTATGTTATTATGATGAATAATAAAAATAAAAAAATAAATAATATTATTTTCATAATGTTGCTTAATATAAATAAAATAATTTAAACTAAATTTTTGTTAAAATAAAATTACTAAAAGTACTATTAATCTTTTTAAGTAATATATTTTTTGATTTCAGATAGAAACCCCTAATTTTCAGAACTGGCTTTGGTTTATGTATAACAGAGTACAACATACACTAAAAGAAGAAACTCAATTTCATGAAATTTTACTATATTAATTTTTTTTAGAGTTTTATTTTATTTTAACGATACAACGTAACCATGCGAGAGCTTCGTAACATTTCACTACACAAAATGCAGAGGTTCGCACGAGGGAGAATGATAACATAGGACTATATACAATAAGGGTTTTTAATAAAAAAATTCAACAGTTTAGTAAATGCAGTGGAGGTGTTAAAAACCAATAAAATTGATGTGAATTTTTTTTTGAATCTATTTCAATAGTTGAAACAAAATTAATTGGGGGCTTACATTAACTATTGAATAGATTCAAATAACTAATTTTTTATTAATTTTGTTTCAACTATTGAATAGATTCAAATAACTAATTTTTTTTATTAATGGTGTAAATATACATTTATAATCTTAGTAATTAATTAATACAATTTTACGATTTAAAGTGTAAACATATATTTATAATCTTAGTAATTAATTAATTAATATCTCTTTATTAAAAGAGAAGTACAAAAAATTTACTAGACAAAAATCATTGTAGAACTATTTCAATAATTTTTTATTATGATATTTTTTATTATTTATTTTAATCAAGCAAATATATATACATTTAAAATTTTAATGACTCAATTTTAATTACATATTTAATTATTTTTAGTTCAAACAAAATCAATTGAGGAAAATCTAACAAATCTAATTAAAATGTTTAATGCTTTTATAAAATAGTGCATTATTTAATTTCGTAATTAGTATTATTAATAATATTGTAAATTAATTTTAAGTAAAATTTAAGAAACAAGAATAAAATTATATCTTATCTTTATAAATATTATAATTATAGTTTATTGGTATTAAAATAGAAGTATTATATGAAATAAAAGTTTTTATTTAAATAAATAAATATCATTCACTATTAAATTAGTGTTATGTTTTTTTTGAGACTCAAAAAAATATAAAATTACTAAAATTTTAATATCAAAATATAAATTATATAACTAACCTTTAATTTATGTGTTATTCACAAATATGCTATTAGAAAACTCAAGAATTTAACAATTCATTTAAAATATTAATAACAAATCAATTTAAATATAAATTTTAATGTTTTTAATTATAAATAGATTGAAAAATATAAAAAATATTTACCAAAAAATCAACTATTTTTATTGTAATTAATGCACTATCATAAAATAATGTCGGATAAGAAAGATAAATAATAAAATTATAGAGTAATATGATATATAACAATAAATGTAAATTATATGTTTAAAACGTTTACTATAATATCAAAATTTACGTTTGTAAATAAACAAAAAACCCCCAAATCAAGGCGGCGAGAAGAAGTTCGTGAAGGCGAAATTGCATAATTTAAAAAATAAAAGAATAAATGAAAACGAGTTGACAGACACGTGAAGCGCAATAAGCTCTCCTCGAAGACTCGTGGAAATACGACAAGTCAGCTGACCTGACATATCACCCAACACTCATATGCCGCGGCTAACGGCGCTTTAACAGTAACGGTTACCTCCCAAATTACGCTTTTTCATAAAATGAAAATATGTAATGCTTTGTTTTTGTGTTTTTTTTGCTTAAGCTTTGTAATTTTTTGTTAAATGAGTGAATAAATGTTAAATAATGATTTCCAAATCGGAGTGGAAAATGCGTTTAGTATGTCATTAGATAATGATTTTCAAAATTATTCAGACGATGATTATGAGTTGTCTTTTTTCATTTTTCTGCATATAAATAGTTACGTAAATGGAATAATTAAGTGGTCTTTGTTTGGTTTGCATAGTTCCAAACAGTTTTTTTAGTACTAAGCATAACTCGAACACGTGCCCCGACAGGGACCCGCTTCACGCGCGTCCGCACTCTCACCCTACGACATTTCATAGCGCCACCTGTCCCCACAGTTGGTAACATGTGTCCAGGTGAAGCAACTGCCGTGGCAGCTCCGCATTGGGTGGAAAGTTTTACAAAAAGTCCCCCTCATTCTATATAGACTATCCACGTTAGTTAACATTATCCAACACCTTTTTTTTTTTTGTCGTATGTATTATTATTAAACATTGAAAACCCAATACAAAAGTCCAAAAGTCCAAAGGCAATAAAATACAGAGAAAGGCCCATAACCGGGCAAGCAAACAAAAAGGTCCGAAAGAAAACGAAGCCCATGCGGACACCACGCTTTAGAGATTAGCATGGTTATGCAACGTGTTAAACGCTCGACAGAGGTGGTACACGCGCCACACAAAGAGCCAGCCATCTTCAGAGACTTACACGTCATCACCGGAGTTGCTAATCGGAATACCACCGGAAACACACCGGAAACAGGCACCGTTCAAAGAGCACCGCCATGACGAGATCTGGAAGTGAGAAAGTTCAAAGAACCAAGAAGAACATGGAAACGAAGAGAGAACCAGAACCGGAAGAAATTCGGTAGTAAACCAGCAACGTCACAAGGATAAGAATGATCGTCACCGGAGCCAAGAGCCGGTTTATCACAGAGAAAGGTGATACAACCGGAGCCAAGAGCCGGAAGCTCCATGAAAGAGAACACGAGCAACCGGAGCCAAACCAGCCCACACAGGAGGAGAAAGTGTGACGCCGAAAGGAGGCCCAACTATAGGTGGAATTTCGCCGAAAAACACCGACCTGAGATTTTTCTCTTCACTTCCTCTGTGTAAGATCAATGAGAGAGAACAAAGCAGAAGGAGAGGACATTATCCAACACCTTATTCTACAATTTTTTTCAATCCAAATCATTTTATATTTTCCACTTATTAATTTAGTATTTATTCAAATCAAAATAATTTATCACTAAATTAAATGAACTATTTTTTATAATCTTAGTAAATTTTTATTAATTTTGTTTCAACTATTGAATAGATTCAAATATTTTTTTTTTATTAGTGGTGTAAACATACATTTATAATCTTAGTAATTAATTAATATAATTTTACGATTTAAAGTCACGGGATGAGATTTTGGAGGTAGTTTTATTTTTTTAAAAAAAAATAATGTTGAAAATTTTAAAATAAAAAAAAACTATATCGTTCATTTTTTTTAATTTTCTGGTAACAAAAACTTTAAAAAAATATTTAAGAGAATTATCTATTAAAATTAAGAATTATATAACGTCCCAACTATAAAACTATCGAATAATTCAGTACGAGAAGGTAACATAAGTTTTCAAAAGAAACAAAACAATTTTAGATGTAATTATTTTACAGCTGAAAGTTTAGTTTCACTATTTTGGTACCATTTGCGTTCATTAGAGGAACAAATAAAGGCCCAAACTAAATTAAATAAAATAGATCCACTGTGTAATCTTCTAATCAATTTGAAATTCGCAACGTGTTGGTCTATTATTAAGTGCATGGATTCGTAATTAACAGCCACCTTCCACGTAAAACATAGTAATAAAAACCTACCATACCTGCTTATTCCGTTGGTGAATACATTGTAATATACACTTGTTGCTAACACAAAGCAGAGATAACCAAACGATGTCGTCCTCATCATCATCTCCCACCGTACGTTCACGAGCGAGGATTCTCCTCTCCCTCCTGAAAACAAACCCATTCGGTAAGCTAACAACGGATGATCTCAAAGCCGATCCGCGGCCGTTCAGCGTTTTCCGCGGCAGAACCGAACTCTACTCGTTCCCGGCGTCACAGTCGGATGCAGCTGTAAGAGTTCAAGACAATGTCAGATACTTTAACGGAAACTACATCTCTGTCTTTGTTGTCTTTTTCTTGATCTCTTTGTATAAGCAACCGGTATCGTTTCTGACGCTGCTTGCGAGTTTTCCGGTTAAGGATTATCTAGACCATTTGATTACTAAAAGAGGACTTGATCAAGTTTACCCTTTCATTCGTCGTGTACTCTTCTTCGTCTCCAAATTAGGTTGGTAACTTTTTTTTAGTGGACACAAGACTATTTATATGCATGGATATCGATCATGTTGGAGTAACTTTTGTTTTTGTAGTATTGACGATTCTTCTGATGCGTATGGAAGTTGTCATTGCTTTTTTCGTGTCTCTTATTGCAGCTTACTTAGGTAAAAAACTCTAATCTCTAGCTATCTTTGTGTTCTCTTATGCATGCATGTGTGTTTATATATATCTTTGTATATATACGTACTGCGTTTATATATGTTCATTTTATTTCAAACAAAAAGAGAAGTCTTCGAATGTCTCAAAAGTTAAATATTCGTGTGTAGCTATGTTGTTACACGGATCCTTAAGGAAGTTGCGTGATTGAAACTTGGAATCTTCTAAAAGACTTGGGACGAACTCAACAAGAATAATGATGGGTTTTCATAGGAGCTGCATAATATGATAGCACTATTAATACGTTTAGTTTTTCTATTGAACAAACTTATGCTTCTTCTTATAGTTTTTATATATTAACAAGGACGCTACTCATAAAAGTAAATAAATAGAAAAAATGAAACTGTTCTGGAGGTACATTTTTCTTGTAAGAATAACAAAAACAAACCTATGAAGAATGTGCTTCCTCATTAAAACCCGGGCAGGAAATTGCAAAATCATTTTTTATAAAGAAAATAAAATTTACGTGTACATTTTTTTTAAACCCGCAACATTCATGTCGACATAAAAGGAAAACAACCTCTCCCTCACTGCAAACATTGACAACCGAAACAGAAGGGACTGTTAAAACTATCTTTTATCACAAAAACAAAAACATATATGTATATTTGAATACTTGGATCTATCTCTAAAACAATGCAGTGATCATTTCGAATCTGGAATTCAGGTTAGATAGGTAACACTAATCATATAGAAACGTTACTGAGTTTCTTGTTTCTCACGTCATCTGTTTTATGTTTCTGGTTCACATAAAGACCAGAGCTGTTATTCAATCTGGACATGGCCTTTTACAACTCGGTTCATGCAAGATTGTAAGTATTTTCTATAAATTGAAGTTTTTACTTGAGAGCTATCTGTTATATTCTCCAAACCGACAGGCTTTTACCTCTCTCAGATCTCCTCTTCAAACCAAAGCACTTCGTCTTCAGACACATCCCTCATGGAATCGAACCACCCCATACTTCCTCCACAGACTCAACCATTCCTCTCTACAACTGGAATGGCACAAGCCAACGACCCATGATGGCTCAATCCTCTTTGCCAACCTACCAGCCTTTCCCTGTAATGCCACATTCAAACAAAGAACAAGACTCCGATGTGAAATGGCCCACCGGACTATATTTCTTCAATGCGTTGACTAACACGTCAATGCTAAGCTTCTCTTTGATTCGGAGGGTTTAGGTGACAAACCAGAGCAATGAGAGCATCATAGCCACCAGGAACAGAGCTACTCTGAGTTTATTGGAGTGATGACATTCGTGTATGACTCTCGTAAAGAACTTATTTTGCTTCTTTTATATGTATTTTTTTTGTTGTCTCCATGGTTGTAATGACTTGTGTTGAACATAGTTGATTTTCTGTCTTTTATTTTCAAATCTATCAACTCTTTTATTTATTCTTATCTGTCAACCATTTGCCTTTTTTTCTTTCTTTCTTTCTCGAAAGCTTTTCTTGAGCGTTTTAAAGGATACTAGACTTTTTTGGTTATGTATTGGTGTAGGATTCAATAACACGATTCACTTTTCTTGACATGGTTAGACGCCATTATTTGGATAACAAGAGAATGTAGATATAGAAGATAAGTAGATGACAAAGAGAGCGAGCGAGTGTGTTCATATTGTTTATCTAGTCTGTGGTAGCTTGAATGATGAGTTGGTCATGGGAAGTTTCATGTCTACCTTGTTTCTTTCTTGAGTCTGGATCAGTTGACCGCTAAACCCTCTCCGGCCCGACCATTCTCCGAAACTGTCACCATAAACCTTCCTTCTCCTCTCATTGTGTCCAGCTAAGCGCCTACGGCAACTTCTTTTAGCTTCATCAAACTCTTGTAGATCATGAAACCTTCCCAAGAAGTATCAAAATTTAAATACAAATGTATTCTTGATGAACTGTAAAAAGTACTATTGAAGGGAAGAATGGTACCTGCTGCATTGTTGACAAAAACGTTGCTTGGCGCCTGCAACAGTTGCAGCAGATGACTTTGCATGAACTTCACAGACTTTGTGTCTGCGGTAATACTGCTTGGAATCAGTTAAATTAGCAGTGCACCTATCGACCTGGCATAACCGCAATGGAACACGGTCTGTGTTAGGACCTCTAGCTATCTCCATCACTCTCTTTCTTTTGTCTTCATCCTCCTCTTCTCCATCAATGCCAGTCTCCCTTTCCTCTTCAACAAGGTTTGAGACTATGGCCTTGTCTTCCAAGTAACTCCAGCGTTGTGATCTCTCCATATCTGATAAAGCTTTTAAGTTGCAGCAGCCTTTAGAAGAAGGTGGTGGAACTATGGTTAAGACTTAAGCAATGTTTGAAGTGTTTAAAAAGGGGAAGAAAAGTCGGGAGATGGACCACTGTGTGTATGCTTCTCTGATGGAATATAAGTACTTGATTACGTGATGTGCTTACTACTCCCCCTCCCTCAAAATATAAAATAAAAGAGAGTTGATGTCCTTCAATGTTATTAAGGAGGATCTTTATTCACCAATGCAACTGTAGAACATATGTTTCAAAGAAGAAGAGCTGGAAACCATAATATAGTTTATTCCTATATCTATCTAGAAATAGAAGCAGATAAAGATCCTAGTAAATGGTGACATACTTTGTGGTTGTAGACTATTAGACTTTAATCTTCTGCTTGCAACCCTAGTAGTCATCTATTGTTTAGACTTTGGACCCATCTAGACAAGGCATTCAAGGTTAGCTTAGGATTAGAGGGAAAATGTTATTTTTGAGTTGCCTTTTTAGAACATGCTGGTTTGTATTTAGTTTTGACTTGCCTTGTCTGTGGTAGTTGATGTTGGCAGCATGAATATTGTCTTTGTTGACCATGGCATATGAACGCGTGTAGTAGATGCTTACACACTTTTTTCTTTCTTTCGGGTGTAAGCATTTATCATTTACCTATGAAGATTCTATTTTTGTGGGAGTGCAAAATTACATATATGGAAAGTAAACAATTGAGATCGCTTTATATAGAAGGTCAATGCAAACGACACTTGGGAACTATTTTGGATAGAGAGTTCGTGATGTTTAAGGTTCAAAGTTTAGCTGTTCAAAAGAGATTTTCTTCACATAATAATAGCACCATAAAATCCTTTTCTGTTTATTTTAAACTTGTTTTGCTTTCATAGGAGAAGAAGAGACTCTTCTGCATATTCCAATCACAAGTCTTGACTGATCACTGAAACAAGGTGATATCTTGCATAATTCATGTTTTTAATCTTACATTTTGTGTATAAAATGATCATTTGAGTTAGTGTTTAGGTCCATATAGGTTGCATTGTATTGCATTTTCATATTTTCAGGTTTGGAGAAGTGCAAGGGAAATTTTGGAGCCAAAAGAGTAATGAAGCATTCAAAGGATGAAAAATGGGCAGGGACTGGCCGCGGGCTAGGCCGCGGCGTATGCAGGCCGCGGCAGATGGACGATGATTCGGGCAGGGTGTCACCGCGGGCAGTACCGCGGGCCAGGAGAGGTCGCGGCCAGGAGGAGTTCGCCGCGGGCCCCACCGCGGGTCAGGAGAGGTCGCGGCCAATGCTCGACCAAACGACCAGGGATTCGCCGCGGGCCCCACCGCGGGCTGAGGAGGTCGCGGCCAGAAAAGGATCGCCGCGGGCAAGTGGCCGCGGCTGAAATAGGTCGCGGCCGTCACTTTTTACAGTTTTTGTTTTGGTTTATTCTGGTTTAATCTGGGTATTGTGATTGAACCAGCTCGAGTTTTAGCTTCATATAAATACTCATAAGACCTAATTTTAGGATCTTATCTTGTTTTCCATCTAAACAAAAAGACCATTTTGGTGAAAGTTTGATACTTTAATCTATTTCCATCTTGTTTCTTGTGTTTAAAAGTTGGGATCTTGCTTTCTAATCATGTTTAACCTTGAATCAACCATGGTTTTAAGGATTCTCATGAATATTAGTGAGTAGACTCCTATTGGATCTATGGGTTAGGTAGATTAGGGTGATTAGGTGGATGTTTAGGATGTATCTTGCTTGATTAACATTGTTCTATGCTTATTAAGTGTCCTTAATGCTAGTTTAGGGTGATCAAGTCTAAACTAGATCCTTAGACATTTTCTGCACCACAAGTGTTTGTTGAAATGTCTGAACCAACTTGATATTGCTCTAGCATGAATAACCAATGACCATTTGATGTTAGGACTGCTAGATGGTTAGTAGACTAGTGATTCATGCATGCTTGATAGTGTTAGGCCAATGACCATTTGATGCTTAATGCTTGATTAGCATAGGGATTATTGCCATGACCTTGGATTAGTCTATTTTATGAGTTCTAGACCTATAGACTTGTTGATTGTTTTGTTTGAACATCCTAGATTGAAGCATGATCACCCAAAATCAATTACCTTTGCCCATGGATCCATCTTTAGTTATAGATTGAAAGTTTGACTCTTGCACTCATCTCTATTTAAGTTTCTAGGTTCTTAGCTTGTTACCAATCACCTACCTTTTAATTGCTTAGATTAAGCACTAGATTTGTATTCTCATTGCTTGAAATCACTTAGGATTGGATTGACACTCATCTATACTACTTTGATTAGGATAGAGTAAAATCCTTTATCAAATTTGGCGCCGTTGCCAGTTCTAAGTTGATTTTGACAGTGGGATTTAGTCATTGCTTGAGACTAAGTCTTACTTTCATTTACTTGTTTACTGACACTTTTTCTTCATTCCTCTTTGAATCATAGGTGCATGAACTTGAGGAGCAGAGGACCATCAGAGCTTGTTCCAAGAGTAGACAACATCAGAGCTTTAGAGAGAGAATTAGCAAGAAAGAGAAGAGAAGAGCGACTGGCTCACTTGGACAGATTGGGGTTAGAGATGGATGAACACCAAGATAACCCTCTTCAAGATGATGTCTATGGAGCTGACAACCATGGACAACACCCACAAAGAGTTCCACCTGAGGGAGCTCAAGCTGGTAATGGTCAAGGAGCTGCAAACCTTCGGCCACAACACCCTCCACGCCAAGCTCGGGCGATTGGAACATATGACCAGCCTAACATCCATGGGAATAGAGCTGGCATTCGTCCTCCTGCTGTGGACAACAACAACTTTGAAATCAAGTCCAGCTTGATCAACATGATCCAGAGCAACAAGTATCATGGGCTAGCTTTGGAGGATCCTTTGGATCATTTGGACAACTTTGACAAGTTGTGTGGTACAGTGAAGATCAATGGCATTTCAGAAGATGCCTTCAAGCTGAGACTATTCCCTTTTTCTTTGGGAGATAAAGCTCATACCTGGGAGAAAGCTTTGCCAAGATCATCTATTGAGACATGGGATGAATGCAAGACAGCTTTTCTCAACAAATTCTTCTCCATATCACGCACAGCCAAGCTAAGGAATGCAATCTCAGGATTCCAACAAAAGAACTTGGAAGGATTTGGGGAAGCTTGGGAAAGGTTCAAGGGATTTCTGTCTCAATGCCCACATCATGGCTTCACCAACGAGAGTATCCTAAGCACATTCTACAGAGGAGCATTGCCTAAATATCGCAATATGTTGGACACCGCCAGCAATGGCTTCTTCTTAGGCAGAACTGCTCAAGATGGAATGCAGCTTGTGGAGAATATGGCTCAGAGTGACTCGGTTTATAATGACGATTGTGATAGACAAAACCGAGGAAACGGTGGTGAAGAGTCTAGTACAAAGAAAGAACTGAAGTCTCTACAAGAGAAGCTAGACTTGCTTCTTCTAGATAGAGCACACCAAGAGAAGGTGAATTTTGTTGGAAAGAAAAGCCAAGAAGTGGATTTTGAGGTCAATGAAGTAGATGGTTTGGAAGGACAGCAGGAGCTCTGTTTCATCAATGCTAATGGCCAATGGTATAGGAAAGAACCCAACTTCCAATACCAAAACCCATACCAAAACAAGCCCCAACAACCAAACAACTACCAGCAAAAACCTCAATATAACAACCAGCAAAATGGATATCCAGTCAACCAACCTTATCCTTTAGGTTTCCCCTCTAAAGGAAATCAATCTATTCAAGTTCAAGGAACCTCTTCACAAGTCCAACCCAAAGATACAAGTGTGGAAACAATGTTCAAGCAGCTACTAGAATCTCAAGCAAGAAATGAAAAGAACATTGGAGATGTACTGAAGAACATTCACACAAAGATTGATGAGAGCTATAGTGAGCTCAACAACAAGTTCAAGAGTTTAGAGAATCAGTTTGCCTCTATGAGTTCAAGCTCTAAGCGCCCAATGGGATCTTTACCAGGGAAATCAGAGCAGAACCCTAAAGAATATTGTAATGCCATCCTTTCTAATGTTGTTTCTGAGATTGTATTGAGTGATCATGAGAAAGAAGTGGATGAGATTGAAAGCTCTTGTATGGAACTGAGATTGGACATGCTGGGAAACAAATTGTAGCCAAGGATGAGGTGCGGATTGTGGAGAAGGCTGAACACAAGGTTGTAAAAAGGGTTGAGATACAAGCTGTAGAGAAGGTTGAGGAAAAGGTTATGCAACCATCTCAACACATAGCTGAGAAACCGGTTAATAGGAAAGTTGTCCAGAAATTGAAGAAGGTAGAGCTGGAAGAGACTCCCGAGGTTGAGCAACCACCTTATGATAAGCTCCCATTTCCACAAAGGTTCCTCACTAAAGCTCAAAAGAAAGTGATATCTAAGTTCAGAAAAGATATGAGTGATGTAGGAGTCAAGCTTCCAGAGATCTCCAATATGCGTGATGCTCATGTCCAAATGATGCTGATCAAGGACATTCTAAATCACAAAGAACAAGTAGGAGAGCTTCTTGACATCTCCACAGCAAGCCTTGATCCACAAATCCCACCAAAGTCACTTCCTAAGCTTAAAGACCAAGGAAAATTCACATTACCATGCTCTCTTGGTGAATTCACTCTTGATGATGCTCTTGTTGATACTGGTGCAAGTGTGAATGTGATCTCATTGGAGATGGTGAAGAGCTTAGGAATTAAGAACATGGAGACTAACACCTCTTCACTTATGTTTGGGGACTCTTCTTCTACAACCCCTATTGGTCTCATCAAGGACTTTCCTTTGAAGATTGGAACATGCACCATTCCAATAGACCTCACTGTTTTGGACATGATGACTAAGAGGAGAGTATCATTGATCTTAGGCACACCTTTCCTTGCTACTGTTGGTGCTTGCATTGATTTCCCTAACAAGAGAGTGGCTCTCCACAATGTCAACAAAGATATCTTCTACCCAATCAAGTCTCCAATGGTGAATGTTGAGTATTGTGGAACCATCACTTGTGAAAAACCTCTCACTGAAAAGATGAAGGGTGAAGTGGTTGTTAGTGGGAAAGAAAGTCTTGATGGGGAGTCTTCTCAAGTGATGTGTGATGAGCATTTAGAAACTGCTCAAAAGGAAGAGGTGAGTAGAGACATTATGGCTACTCATGGAAAAAAGAAGATAATGAAAGAACTTCACCCTCCACATCTTGCTAAAATGCCACACACTCTCACTCTACACCCAATGACGCTTAAGGATGGAGCTATTGAGTACAAGATCAAGTGCAAGGAAAGGTCTAAACCATTTTCAAGTGTAAGAGCTATAATAACTTCCCAGCTCCAAGATGATCCAATCAAGCTTCAAAAGCTCCTTTCACAAGTCCTCACCATCACTCTTGAGGGTGGGAAGGATCCTCCTTCTCATTAGCCAAGTGAAAAGGTAGTCAAGCTAGAGACTTAAAACAAGCTCACTTGGGAGGAAGTCCCATGTTATCTTTGTATATACTCTTATTTTTTCTAGTTTTTTTTAGGTTTGTTTAATAAATGTGGTTAAGTTTTTCAGGTTAAGTCTAGCCCTAGAGGAGAGAATAAAGGCGGTGAAGCACTCAAGCCTTATGGTAGACATACCGCAACAGCCTCCTCTAGTCGCTATGAATCATGCCAGTTACTTTCACCGACTCTAGACATCCGTTGCCATACTCTAATCTCCTATTGAGGTACTGCTCCAAACTTTCATTGTATATACCACTTTTCTTTTTCTTTTGTCATTTTTTCGGTATTTCCCTTTCTCTTAGTCACACAGAGACTGTGTGATTTAAGTTTGGGGGAGGTACCAAGTATCTAACTATGTTTATTTTGATGAATTTCATACACTTTAGTCATGCATTGTATAGACATATTGCATATAAAAAAAAAAAAAAAAAAAAAAACAAGCATTTGCATCTGCATTGCACTGTTAAGATAACATTCATGGATTGGGAGATAGCTTAGGAAGAACTCATACAAAAAACTCAATGTGACACCCTTCTCAATATTGGTAAGTAGCTTGAGCATTTTCTTAAAAGACTTGCACACTTCGAGCCTTGAAAACTCCTCTTGAAACTTGCTGGATTGACGAAACTCTCTTACTCTTGAAACCAACTCCAAATGAATTAGAGTTTAATGAGTCTTAATTCTCTTGCACATGGGCATTTGCATACTTGGTCATGGATTTTATACACATTTGGGTTACCTTATTCCATTCATTATCCTGTTGATAACCCAAATGGCACCCCACACCCATGAACCCTTACCATTCTTTGAAACCACCATTGATTTGTTTGTGTGAGGTCTCTTATTGATAGCTTGACATGTGCAAAATCTTGAGAGTATTGGGAGCGACATAGGTTTGTTCTCATCTTTTGCTAGCATTAGGACCTCATTGGGCTAGCGATTAGGATGGTAGTTGTGGTGTATGTGCTTGTGATCTAAGATCTTGTATTTGGGAAAAGGGGTGAACAAAAAGAGTGTTATGAAAAGAGGAACCTCTAGGGACCAAAAATAAGAAAAGAAAAGCTCTAAGTTTGTTTAATTTGAACCCCAAAAGAAAAAAAAAAAAAAAAAAAAGGAAAAGAAAAAGAAAAGAAAAAGAATGGGGAAAGAAAGAGCTACAATAAGAGTGGTAAATGTTAGATAGTCCCTAGTTGGTTGAGCTAAAGAAGTGAAAAGGAGAGTGTTCATTGAGTGGTTGTGAGATGGGTGTTTCATATGGGCATTTGGGTGGAAAAGAAGGGTAGAGCATGGATTCACTTAGGACAAGGGTAGTTTGATGAGAACCGATCTATGTATGCGTGAATTGCTCCTGGTCTTAGATAAATTTTGCATATTGATCAAGTTCTTGTTCTTGAGTGAGTCACTTTGAAATGATACATTTAGAACCTTCTCTTCATTCACATTAGACCATTCTCACTCACCAAACCAAATGACCGAGATCAAGTTCCCATTTGCAAGAGTTCACCATTTTGTTTGTACCAATGAATGTGAGGGTTGGTTGATTGATTTGCTTGTGGAGTCTTGATGGTAAGTGTAAAGAATTAGGAGTTGAGATAGGCCTAGAGAAGTTAGAGTCTTTGGGAGACTGTTCTTGCTACTTGGTAATGTTTTGTAAGGATGTCACATTGATGGTTTTGAAGAGTATCTTTCGGTTTAATCTCCCAATCTATCATTCTTTTTCCCCCTTGCACTCGAAAGTTCACTTGTGGACAAGTAAAGGACAAGTTGGGGGAGTTGATATCTTGCATAATTCATGTTTTTAATCTTACATTTTGTGTATAAAATGATCATTTGAGTTAGTGTTTAGGTCCATATAGGTTGCATTGTATTGCATTTTCATATTTTCAGGTTTGGAGAAGTGCAAGGGAAATTTTGGAGCCAAAAGAGTAATGAAGCATTCAAAGGATGAAAAATGGGCAGGGACTGGCCGCGGGCTAGGCCGCGGCGTATGCAGGCCGCGGCAGATGGACGATGATTCGGGCAGGGTGTCACCGCGGGCAGTACCGCGGGCCAGGAGAGGTCGCGGCCAGGAGGAGTTCGCCGCGGGCCCCACCGCGGGTCAGGAGAGGTCGCGGCCAATGCTCGACCAAACGACCAGGGATTCGCCGCGGGCCCCACCGCGGGCTGAGGAGGTCGCGGCCAGAAAAGGATCGCCGCGGGCAAGTGGCCGCGGCTGAAATAGGTCGCGGCCGTCACTTTTTACAGTTTTTGTTTTGGTTTATTCTGGTTTAATCTGGGTATTGTGATTGAACCAGCTCGAGTTTTAGCTTCATATAAATACTCATAAGACCTAATTTTAGGATCTTATCTTGTTTCCATCTAAACAAAAGACCATTTTGGTGAAAGTTTGATACTTTAATCTATTTCCATCTTGTTTCTTGTGTTTAAAGTTGGGATCTTGCTTTCTAATCATGTTTAACCTTGAATCAACCATGGTTTTAAGGATTCTCATGAATAT
The DNA here is from genome assembly GCA_905132765.1 of Moricandia arvensis. Classification (NCBI taxonomy): domain Eukaryota; kingdom Viridiplantae; phylum Streptophyta; class Magnoliopsida; order Brassicales; family Brassicaceae; genus Moricandia; species Moricandia arvensis. The sequence goes on from CAJHQP010001026.1 coordinate 55,326, forward strand.
TAGTGAGTAGACTCCTATTGGATCTATGGGTTAGGTAGATTAGGGTGATTAGGTGGATGTTTAGGATGTATCTTGCTTGATTAACATTGTTCTATGCTTATTAAGTGTCCTTAATGCTAGTTTAGGGTGATCAAGTCTAAACTAGATCCTTAGACATTTTCTGCACCACAAGTGTTTGTTGAAATGTCTGAACCAACTTGATATTGCTCTAGCATGAATAACCAATGACCATTTGATGTTAGGACTGCTAGATGGTTAGTAGACTAGTGATTCATGCATGCTTGATGGTGTTAGGCCAATGACCATTTGATGCTTAATGCTTGATTAGCATAGGGATTATTGCCATGACCTTGGATTAGTCTATTTTATGAGTTCTAGACCTATAGACTTGTTGATTGTTTTGTTTGAACATCCTAGATTGAAGCATGATCACCCAAAATCAATTACCTTTGCCCATGGATCCATCTTTAGTTATAGATTGAAAGTTTGACTCTTGCACTCATCTCTATTTAAGTTTCTAGGTTCTTAGTTTGTTACCAATCACCTACCTTTTAATTGCTTAGATTAAGCACTAGATTTGTATTCTCATTGCTTGAAATCACTTAGGATTGGATTGACACTCATCTATACTACTTTGATTAGGATAGAGTAAAATCCTTTATCACAAGGTAATAATCTTAGCGTTTGGACCAGCTACAGAATCAGAACATGAAACAAGCATGGGTGTTTCCCTCTGTAAGTTGTTGTGTAAGCAAGAAGTGATTCTTTTAAAATTTTGTGAAGAATAAAGTGAAAAAGGGAGAGTATGATAAGTTAATGCTCGTCTCTGTTTAGTCGATGCCAGTTTCTAAGTCCTGGCCCTACCAAAACAAAGACAGTTCCTAAAATATCGAACCCTTGATGCTATTATATTAATCTAGGAAGTGGAGAATAATATTTATAGTCAAGAGACATACTTCCCTTCGCAGGCATGGAGAACGTCTCTAGTATAGCATTATTGTCACTTTAACATTAGAAAACAAAATGCAAGTAGATATCAGAGATGCCTCACTTCGTTTCGGTTCCAAAATGCAAAGAGAATTAGTTATTTTTATTTTTCATTAGATGCCAGAAGCTAGATATGATCCAGCTATGTTCAGACCCAAACCCACTATAGACGTTTGTCAGTTTAATTATTGAAGATATACACAATAGGATTTGTTTAAACTTCAAAACCTTTGTTAGTGTTAGTTTAAATTAATAAAAACAGTGTAACCAAATCTAGCAACGGCTTATTCATAAAGCTTCTACGAGCAAAACATCTCACTGAAACAAACAACAATGGAAAGAAAAAGGCATTAGACACCCCCTAACATATTATCTCACGGTGACTTTTCTTCGCCGCCGGTTTGCTGACGTAGTTCATCCACACCTCTATACACCTTCGTGTCGACAGGCTGGCTCACATCCTTCAGTTCCACCGCGACTTTGTCCTCTTGAATCCTGTCGCTGTCCTCATCATCCCGCGCAACCGCTTCGCTGATGTTCTGACCTGTTTCCTTGGCTGCTTTCCAGGCCCCGTCCATCGCATCCTTCATGTTATCTCCTGCGTTCAAGGCTGCATCCGTAGCTTTCTTTATTGAATAGTGTAAAACTAATTTCATAACTTTACAAAATGTACATGAGTTAATATATATACAATGGTTTAAGCTAAAGGAAACTTAACCATCGGTACAATCCTATACTAACTAAACCGGAGTTGTGTATACACTAATACACCCCCCTCAAGTCGAAGAAACAGAACATCCTTGTGGAGTGAAGAGACTTGAAGTAGCCATGCGAGAAAGAATGGAATTGAAAGGACCAGGATGTAGAGCTTTAGTGAGAATATCAGCATGTTGATTTGCACTATTCACATGCATCAGCTTCAAGAACCCATTCTTCACTTGATCTCTAACCATATGACAATCAATTTCCACATGTTTGGTTCTCTCATGGAAAACAGGATTGGTAGCAATATACATTGCTGATTTATTATCACAAAACAGCTTAGCACCTGCAGAAACATGAATGTCCAGGCTAGTGAGAAGTTGTTGAATCCACAAGAGTTCACAAGTAGCCTGTGCCATGCTCCTATACTCGGCTTCAGTGCTGCTCCTGCTTATAACATCTTGTTTCTTGGATTTCCAAGTAACTAATGAGTTACCAAGATAGACACAATAACCTATGATGGAACGTCGGCTATCTGGACAAGTAGCCCAATCAGAATATGCAAAGGCATTAAGACAGACATCTGATTTCGCTGAATAAAACAATCCTTGACCAGGATTTGCTTTAATATACTTCAGCACACGAAAGGCAGCGCGGAGATGAATGTCTGTTGGAGCAGACATGAACTGGCTCAACGAGTGCACAGCATATGTAATGTCCGGACGTGTGATCGTGAGATAAAGCAAACGACCTATCAAGGCACGATATTGAGTTGGATCATCAAGCAAAGTACCAGAATCACGACGCAGTTTCACCACCGGATCCATAGGCACAGAGCTAGGCTTGCAAGCAAGTAACCCTGTGTCTTCTAACAAATTCAATGCATATTTCGTTGAGAAACGGAAATACCAGTAGAGGAACGAGCTATCTCAAGGCCAAGAAAGAAGTGCAAAGCTCCCAAATCCTTGATTTTGAAGTTAGAATGAAGCACTGCCTTAAGAGATAAAACTTCAGCATCACTATTACTGACAATCATTATATCATCAACATAGATGAGTATGGCAGTAAAAGTGGTTCCACTCTGCTTGACAAAGAGAGTGTTGTCAGCAGGAGATTGAATAAAACCAGCATGGAGGAGAACACCAGACAAGCAATGATACCATTGACGGGATGCTTGTTTTAAGCCGTATAACGACTTATGCAAATGACAACATGATTTTGTGGAAGGTTACCAGAAGGAGAGGTATACCCTTGAGGAAGAGTCATGTATATTTCCTCATCTAAGTCACTGTGAAGAAACGCATTTGAAACGTCCATTTGACTGAGAGACCACCCTTTGATAGCAGCAAGTGCCAATAATAACTTCACAGTGGTAAGCTTGGCTACAGGGGAAAAGGTATCCGTAAAGTCCACACCTTCTTGTTGAGTGAAACCCTTGGCAACCAACCGTGATTTATATCGTTCCACAGAACCATCAGCACGATACTTGATCGATGAACCCATTTACAGCTACAACATTCTTTCCAGGAGGAAGAGAGACAACAGAGAAAGTGTTATTATCCTCCATTGCCTGCAGTTCATCTGCCATCGCTTTTCTAAAACCAGGTGATGCCATGGCTTGTTTAAAAGTGGTCGGTTCAGACTCAAGAGAATAAGAAAGAAGATATGATTGGTATAAAGGCTGAAAATTAGAGAAAGTATCAACAGAAGATAAAGGATATAAAGGGGTAGTAGGTAATGAAAGAGGAGCTGTGTTATGAAGAAAAGAACAGTGATAATCGGAAAGGTAACCTGGAGCCTTTGCATGACGTTGTGGCCGAGCACGAAGTAGACGAGCCTGTCCTGTAGTTGATGTAGTCTCATTGGAAATGGTATTACGAGAAACATGTTCAATAGGAATGGGTGAAACAACTTCAACCAAAGAATCGACAGAAACTGGTGTAGAGACAGTAAGATAGTTTTGGAAAACATATCATGCACAGGAACTTCACGCTTTAAACCTTGAAAGGGAAACACGGTCTCATGAAAAACCAAATTTCGAGTCACGGAAATCACATTTGTCTCAATATTCAACACTTTATAACCTTTGACACCAGCAGGGTACCCCAAAAACACACATGATTCAGCACGAGGAGAAAACTTATGTCTATCTTTTGGTAGAGTTGAAATATAGCATAAGCAACCAAATGTACGAAGAAAAGAATAATTGGTACCTTGTTCATCAACAACTCATATGGAGATTTGTTTTGGAGTATAAGAGATGGTGTTCTATTGATCAAGAAAACAGCAGCAGACACACAATCAGTCCAATAGAGAACAGAATATTTGATTGAAACATGAGAGCTCGGGAAACATTAAGAATGTGTTGATGTTTCGTTCCACAACAGAGTTTTGTTGTGGTGTATATGCACAAGAAAACTGATGCAACATACCATGCTCTTGAAGAAGATCAGAAAATGCCAATTCGGGAGCATTATCAGAACGAATGCATTTGATTGATGTATGATATTGTGTGTGAACAAGTTTAATGAAAGAAGGAAAAACTCGTGAAACATCACTTTTATTTCTCAGTAGATATATCCAAGTAGCACGAGTACAGTCATCAACAATGGTTAAAAAGTACCTATAACCTTCTATAGACTCAACAGAGAAAGGACCCCATATGTCTAAATGAACAAGTTCAAAAGGATGAGAAGAAAGATTATTATGCGACGTATATGGAGTCTCTTTTGTTTAGCTAATGGACATATAGAACACTGTGTGATAGAAGACAAACTAGACTTAGACAAAGACGAAATACCAGGAATATGCTGTAACTTGCTTAATGATGGATGTCCAAGGCGTTGATGCCAAAGATGTCCATCGTCTTGCAAGGTTCCACAGAAGTTGAGTGATGAATGAGTAAGTGGTGTGTCAAGAATATAGAGATTGCACGTAAGAGTTCCTCTACCAATCATCAAGCCCTAAATAGATTCCTGAATCAAACAATAATCAGGATAAAAGTGAGCAGAGCAATTAGTATCTTTAATCAAAGGCATTGATACTAATCAGGTTAAAACGAAACGATGGGACATGAAGAACATTATGCAAAACAATTGTAGATGTAACATGAACAGTTCCTATATGACTAATGATTTCCTGAACACCATTAGGCAATGAGACTGTGACACCAACCACCAGGAGAGAGTTGACTAAACCGTGCTAAGTCAGAACATACATGCGTAGTGGCTCCACTGTCAAGAATCCAAGAACCACTAGGAAGGGAGTTATTCAAAAGAGAAAAGCAATGATGATGAAAGGTAAGTGTTTGGTGTTTAGAGTATGAGTTGATAGAAGGAGAGGTTATAATACCCGAGGAGGATTGAGGATCCATGTAACCAGTCTCAGTGATAGAAGCACGATGAGCAGGAACAACAGACACTGAAGGATGAATTTGACGTTGAAGTTGTTGAATAAGACTGTTGACTTGAGCTGTAGTCAATGTATTAAGATCAGGTTTCGTAGCATCTGGTGGATGTGGGGAAGTAACCACATTAGCCACTGTATTATTCTTCATATGAGAAGAATGATGTTGATTCTGAGAAGACACAGGACGTTGATAGGTTGATTGGCCTTTCTGTGGATAAGGCAACTGAGAAGATCCTTTTGATTGGCCAGAAGCATCATGTAACCTGTGTCCTGGAGGATAACCGTGTAGTCGGAAACACTTATGGACTATATGACCAAGCTGGCCACAGTAAGTGCAAACAGGACGTTGTTTTCTGACGGTAAGAAGTAGAATGTTGAGCCGCCAGAACATGATTGTCCAGTGAACCATCCAAAGTAGGAGTTGTGGCTGGTCCTGAAGCCTGAAAACCACATTGTCTATCTTAGTAGATGGCTTCATAACTCTCTGTCTTTCATCTTGAGTAATGAGATTAAACACATCTTCAATAGACGGTAGAGGTTTCAGCAAAAGGATTTGTCGACGACTGGACTCAAAAGACTCATTAAGTCCCATTAAGAATTTAGTAACACGACTGCGTTGTTGTAAAGACTCCCAAAATTGAGCTGCATTGCATTCACATTTGCCACAAGTACATACTGGTATATCAACATAATTGCGATACTCCTCCCACAGTGTAATGAGCTCTGTATAATATGTTGTAACATCCATTGAGCCTTGTTGAATACTACCAAGACGTTGTTCAATCTCAAAACCCGAGGAGCATCATCTTGACGGAAGCGAGCTAACAAATTTTTCCAAATGGACTCAGCAGTGGACATAAACAACAAGCTCTGAGCAATCTTTTTAGAAACAGAGTTCATTAACCAAGTCACAACCATGTCATTACACCTTGACCAAGATCCAGCATCACGATGATTATCTAATGGTTTTGGAATCGTACCGTCAATGAATCCAAGCTTATTGCGAACATTCAAAGCCATTCGAACAGAGCGCCGCCATGAATGAAACTCTGCACCGGAAGAGAGACGATCGGAGACGAGAACCAAACCAGCATGATCGGAACTATGAAGAAAGTAGGGATTCTCATAGTGATCTTGAAAATCAAGATGCCTTTGAGTAGATTGAGCTGGATTCGACTGTGTGGAAGCCATGGAAGAGAAGATCGAAGCTCAAGATTAAGCAAGAATCAACCACGCAAGAAAGAGAATGAATCGGAAGATGAAATCGATAACGGAAGCAAGAAGATCGATGAAATCAGCTACAAATCGAAGACTCCGGAGACTTAGTGACATTGTTGAAGAAGAAAGATCACCATAGACATCGTCGAAGAAGCTTGATTTGAGGAAGAGAAGCCGTTGAAGGCTCTGATACCATATTGAATAGTGTAAAACTAATTTCATAACTTTACAAAATGTACATGAGTTAATATATATACAATGGTTTAAGCTAAAGGAAACTTAACCATCGGTACAATCCCTATACTAACTAAACCGGAGTTGTGTATACACTAATATTCTTCACCCCTTCCTTTGCCTTGTCTGACACGTAACTCGTTGTGGACCTATCGTCGTTTGCAATGTTTCTTGAACCTTGCTCGTAGTGACGGTCTCTCATGCTCTATAAATAATTAATCTTAGAGCTGATTAGCATTCATACCAATTGAAGATATAACGAGAGAAAAAAATGATACATTCTTTAGACAACAATATTTTTGGAAGAAGTATAACTTTTTTTGGTAAACTACATAAGTATAACTTATAAACTTAAATCATAAAAAGAATCAATATGTTAAAACTCAAAATGAAATATTCAATGACATGCCTCGGTCTACTTAAATGCGCTGAAGAAACGGTCGAATCGGGTGGTAACTTGTCGGAGGACATAACCGGAAACATCTCCACCATGAGTTTTTGAAATGGTCACCGTCGCGAGTCTCTTCATAGGAAACCTAATCGACATAGTTACTTTTCTTGTGTACTGATTTAAATCTCTTGCTTTCCCACATTATCTCAGCTACTATATGAGTACTTAACGATAGATCCAAAGCTAGTGGAAGAGGGTGGATCACTGGGCTAATGACACGTGGGATAGTTTAGGACACGTTACTAGTTGATGTTTCATGTTTCGACACGTGCTCATAACGGCATCTACTAAAAAGACTGAAGACCAAGCTTGTCCATGTTATTAGGCCGTTCTAAATGTTGCCAGCTGAAACTAGTTGGGTCATTAGAGATCAGCCCAGCTTATATAGCAAAGCTGGGCACAAACCAACCGATAAGTTCTCGGGAGTTAGCGGGACTTGATCGGTCTAGACGTGTGCTTGTCATTAATGAAAGTGGAGCATCCAGGGACTTGGGACTCAAAATTACTCACCTTGCTCTCCTTCATTACGTTGATACTGGAAGATAGGATAAAAACAAGGAATCGGAGTTTATGACTAACCGTAACAAGTCTATGACTCCATCTCCTCGGTTCTGATAAAAGCAAAAACCAAAACAGTATTTAAAATGGATGGAAGATACATGTGGCTTTAAATACAATAACGGTAATTGATGTTATATGTTTCTCTTTGTTCCGTGGTAGATATGGAAGATGACGAATATATTTTTAGGAGATAATAATGAAAATCATCACATCATAACGTTATATATAAGTTTGATGATGCAAAGAATAACTAATCAATTAGGTTAAGACAAATCTCTGTTGACAAAACAAAAATAGCAAAAAGACAAATTTTAATAATATGTTGCTCTTGTTTTTTTATATACTTTTGTAATTTTAAACTGTACCTTTAATACTCTCTCCGTTATTGAATAAGTGTCACTATGACATTTTTCATACAGATTAAGAAAGTGTATGAAATGTATGTAAATTATTATTAATTACATTTTTGACCAATAATATGTATAGATAAATAAAATTATTTATAAAAATTAATGTAGTTTGTATTAATTTTAGTTGAAAATAAGTATAATTTGCATTGATTGTAAAGTGACATTTTTTATAGAACAAGAAAAAAATGCTAAATAGTTAGCATGACACTTATTCTAAATAAGAGTGAGTAGTATATAATATAACTGGCGAGCATTCTTTTATCTTGACTTCTCTCATATTCTTCATTTTATTTTATACTATAAAATTTTGAATTGACACGTTCTTGGTAACACAGTAAAACGAAGGGTTAAAAAAAACGAAAGTTACAGTGGCAGTAAAACTTATAAACATTCTTGTCTCTCATCAAGAAGTTCAACTCTCCGGCGACGCCGATACTCTCGGAGAAGTCACCGGAAACAACGGCAGAAGCTGCGGCTTCGATTCTCTCGGAGTTGAAAACCGGCGACCGATGCAAGTAATAACCCTTTTCAGAGATCGCTCTTCTCTTCCTCCGACAATGGCGGACATCCTGTCAAAAGTGTCGCAGCCGTTTCCGTCGCCGCCGTGTTTCAGCGGCGTCACGGGACTGTTCAGTGCTAGCTTCGGGAAGTCAAGACAGCTAGGCGACAGAATCTCCTGGTGTCTCGGCGAGAATCTCGGGCTTGCCGCACCCGTTAACGCACGCCGATCATGAGTGTATTGATCATGAGGCTGTTCTTGAGGCTGTTGTTGTGAGATCTCCTTCGTAAAGTTTTTACCTGAATGTTTCTTTGGCTGTGCTGTTTTGATCGGTGGAATCACGAAGTTACTTTTGCCGGAAGAGTTGTCGGAGGAGGACGCGGGCGAGTCTGGGATCTCGGGAGGAGCTGCCTGTGAGCATCTGGACGACTTGTTTGAAAAGAAGAAGTGTCTGCTTGGACAAAAGTTGTCGGGTAATGATCTAGATCTAGTTATGATGTGTTGATGTAAAGAGGAAGTTGATGATGAAGAAGTGGAAGATGGGGTGCTTGAATCTCCTGGTTTTGTTGCAATCTCCATTAATGTTTATCCTTTTTGAAAATTCTAAATGTTTTTTATGTGTGAGTTTGAGTGAAAGAGAGAAGAAGATGATGGAATTAAATGGGGGTTGGGATTATAAAAAGGATTTGGATTGGTGTTTTATGTAATCATATGGAATCTTTCTTTATATGGAAAAATAAAACTTAAATGAATAAAATATACAGACAAAATTAAAGTGACATAGAAGCATTGCTGCCCAGCGCGAATCAAAAGATGTTTTTATTATGCGAATTTTAAAAATTCTTACTTTGAATGGTGTCTGCCATATAGTGCATAAGAAAATTGCAAGATAAAAATGAAAGAAGTGAACTGTTTGTCTTGAGATAGGCTTTTACTATTGAAACTATGCTATCTTTACAGCACCATTTAGAGAAAGCTTGTATGTAGAAATCCAAAACTTTATTGAACAACAAATTATATTTGCATATATTTTTATTTAATATCAGATAAATATAAAGGGTGATTCATAAATAAAAAATACTATAAAGGATTATCAGTATTTGGGAAATGTCCACATATACCACATCAAAGTCACACAGAGCACAAATGTGTGTGTTGTACATAATGTATGCGTGTGGCATGACATCGATAACGTATATCAAATTTTCATTTGCTGATTACAGATGCAAAGAAACTTAGACCATGTGTAACCCTAAGAACCCTAGCGCGTCTTATTTTTCCTTTTTCTGTTTTTCTAAAAAAAGAAATAAAACAAGAATCAATCGCGGACCTGTCCACGCACGTGTCAGTGGATCCGCTGAACAGTACAAGAAGCCATTAAAAACTGTATCTTAATTAAGCAGTTTTAGAGGGTGTTCTTAGATTTTAGTGGCCCCACCGCGATATAGAACCCCTTAAGAGCAACCCCCCATAATCTTGCTCTGTAGAGCATGTTTATTTCCTTGTTTGTAAATATAAATACAAAAATAAAAGCAACAATCGCAGGGGCGTCGCACAATGTCCGAATGCGGGTCCGCGAATAGTGCAAAAAACCAAGGAAAGATAGGTCTCTTATTTAAGAGCACACATTTAAGGGGATGATTTTGTGGATTAGTGGATCCCACCCCTTAAGAGACCCACTAGAGACTCCCGCCAATACAAACGATTAGCTCTTAGAGTTCTTTCTCTAGTGGATATATATTTATATATATACTGCAGTATATAATATCATCGTGATAGATACGATACCTTTGCAATATCAAATTACAGGTAGATAAACCATGTTCTACATGCCACAGAAAAGAGTAGAGATAGATTACTTATATATTATTTGAATATTAAAAAGTTCAAACCGAATCCTATATAATATCGAGAAAGACTCGAAACCACACATATTTCTAACAGGTCAGTTTCGCTAACGATCAGTTTAAATTGAGAAATCTCTAAAGAAGATTACATTTAATAGAAGTGAAACAAACAATAACGAACAAGGTCGAAGTTTGTTGACGTCATACAATGCTAACGTAAGCACTGTATCTGAAACTATATATACACAAAACATACGGTGGCAATTATTTGGATTTGTTATTTCCTTTTCTACTATTACGACTCGTTCAAAGATAGTAGACTTGTTAAAAACAAAGTTAAAGAAAAAATATTATCAAATTTCACTAGAATATGTCTAGTCAATGTTCATTTCCTAATTTGAACAAAAATCTTTTGTGCAAGTTACATTTTAGACTGGCTCTTACTAGAAACGAAGAAAAAGAAAGATGCGATAGGCGTGCATGTATTGAGACGCAAACCCTAATGATGAATATATAAATTAAAAGTCGTCTGACCATCGGGACACTTGTATGCCTGAGAGTGGCTGGTTTTCCTTTAGTTGAACGAGCAAATACTCATATTAGTCTACCTCTACTAACTATAAATTAATTTTATTAATAACTTTGGATTGGCCGGTTCAATTTTAATTAGAATAATAAGTATTAATATATCTGTACATGAAGGCAATAAAAAGCATAATATATGTTGATGAAAAATAGAATGTGTCGTGTTTAGGCTACACTTTAATGCGTAGAAGTACATATGATTTGGTTAGTTTCCAATAAAACTTGTTCTCTTCTTTTATATGCTTGCTTAATTAATTAGTTAAAATGATTATGCTAATGATGAAAAATTACTCTTTGATCTACTTTTATCTTTAATATGCTTGAGTAGTTAGATAAGCAAACTAATGATGACAATAGAGAAAAATGGGAGTCATTGATACATTCTTGATTAATGTAATCAAATCATATTTTATCATAACATGTTGTTGAAAGTCAAATGCAATAATAAGATGGTGAGACAAAGACTATTAATTAGTAGTATCTATGAATGCGAGAGGAACAAACTCATGTAAATAAACTAAATACCATTAAAGAAGATAATGGATCTTTACTGCCTAACCCTTAGTTTTTATTTTTTAATTGCATAACCATGGTTGGTTTCCCACTTTTTTTTTTTAACTTATTTCGGTTGCTAGTGTGCTAGGGAATATATTGATAAGACTTCAAATTGAATTTCTATTAACTATTTATTAATTAACCTAACGATGCTTATATTAGAGGTTACGAAATGTTTTCTTGTCATAATCATTAAGAAGTTAGGTTCTGTCAAATTAGACATATTTTTAAGCTAGGATTAAATCATCATCACATTACATTCAAACCATATATGTTCCCATTTTTACCTAAATCCTGCTACAAAAGAATGACACACGAGTTTGACTATCTATATAAATGATTCTGATCTTCTTCTTTTTGTTTGGGTCAGAGTTCTGATTTTCTTATATGATATATGTTTGATGATGTTTATAATTGTATCGTTTACTGCAAGACAAAAAAAAAAAGAAAGATCTAAGAACAAGTGTCCACCACCAATTTTTAATCGGCTGTAACAGTTTAAGAACAATTCCCAGTCGATTAAAGTTCAAACAAACAAATCCTCGCATCTAGTCAGATATTAAAGACCTACGAGCTTATTGTAATTGTTTATATAAGCTAAGTTTTATTGAACATGCAAGTCGTTTCAATTTGGGCCAATCTGACCCATTAAGATATTTTCCAGACCCGCCAGTGGGATGTAAGGCGTGACCTATCTATCCCTCTATAACATGAAATCTCTAATTACATAATACGTTTTTTTTGGGGTGCAAATGTTAGAAAATTACATCATAACTTAATAGTACAAGTATTAATGATATCATTCAGTGAGAAAATAAACAAAAATCCTCGACATCTAAGAGCACAATTAAAAAGGGTTTTTAAGGATGTTCTTAAGAGGGGGTCACCAAAACAATAAAAATCAGTTCTAAAAACTCTTAATTAATAGTCCACTTTGTTCAGGTTCTTGTACTATTTGTGGATCCCACGTGATACATGATGGTCCGTGATTAATTCGTTTAAAAAAAAATTCTTAAAACAAACAAAAAAGAAAATAATAAAAAATAAATAAAAATCTCAAATAGGATTTTAGGGTTAATCATGCTCTAAGAGATGTGGTATAGTTTATAGACTGACTAGTGACTATATATGGTATTGACTGTCTAAGCTTATATAATGAGACTTGGTATAGTGAGACGTGAACGAGGCGTTGATGGAAAACATTAAAATGTCTTGATTGCAGTATGCAAGCAAACATGATGGGCATGTGACTCTTACCGAGTGTCGTGGCTCCCCTACCGTCACCCACACGTGGAGGTTTGCGTAGGTTTGGGTGTGAGACAACACATATGATGCATGAACTGCATGACTTCTTTAGTTCTAAGCATAGCAGTATAATGTGTTATATATTGTCTAAGTACAGAAGAAATCTTATATTAAATAATAAACTAGGAACAAAATGTGACACTTTTGGTTTTAGTAGAAGGGTGGAGTTGATCTCGTGACAATTAACAGATTTACTCCAGTCAGAAGACTAAACACATTTTTCACAATAAAGACCTTGGCATTTTATGCAAAATTATATACTTCTAGAGAGACGATTATCTGAGAAGGATTATTGAAATCCTCGAAATTCTAATGTAAGTATGTTGTTAATACATCATATTATTAAGAAATTATATCTTTTGGCAACAAAAAAAATGATGAAAGAGGATGTTAACGAATAATTACATAATATCATTGAAATGTTGTCATGCATAACATATACTTCGTATATATAGATATTTTTAATCTGTATAACAGTCATGTAGTGGTCAACATTTCATGTAGCCATCAATATTTTTTTCTATAATTTAAAACAGTATAAAACCTTCTAAAACATCATACATAAAACAACAATGGGAGTATTTAGTTAATCATTAGCCAAAAAGAAATTGAAAGTAACAGTTTGCTCAACACGGCAACTGAAAAGCTGTAACAATGATGAGGATAGTAGCAAAAAGATACTTGTAGGTTAATGTATTGCATTTGATTCCCATTTCCTTTCCGTTACAAATAGCCAGCAAATATCAATTGTTTTTAAGGAATTTATATTATTTTATAAACAGTTTAATAAGTATACTTCAAATCTGGAGAGTTTGAGATACCTCTTATGTGGCACTATAAATACACATTGGACATCTTTCCTTAAATTTCACATTTCTGTTTGCTTTTTTAGTGTTCCAATATAAACTCATCACCTTAACAAATGGTCATTAACATCCCTTCTTATATGTTCATTAAACTCATGCCACTCATCTCCTTTATCATCTATTCCATCACAACCTCAACTTCTAATCCCCATTCAGTTGTAGTCGAAGAAATTACCAATGAAAAAGAGCCGGAGTTCTACATTCTTGACGAAATAATTCCCACAATACTTTCAAATCTAACAACAACAACATCATCCCACCACAAAAAGATCAGAAAAGGGATGAGATGTCATGTCGCGAGCCCTCACAACATTTGCAATGGCGTAAAAGCTGACAAGGGCACGAGTTTGTTGTATTGTTGCAAGAAGCATTGTCGGAACATCTTAGGTGACATGAATAATTGTGGACGGTGCAGTCACAAATGCAGATTCGGGCAACGATGTTGTGGAGGCGTATGCACCTATGTTGGGTTCAATCCTAACCATTGTGGTAAATGCAACAAAAAATGTAAATTTGGTGCTAAATGCGAATATGGATATTGTGGTTACGCTTGATTTTTTAAGAGTAAGAAAAATAGTTGGAAGGTTATGTGATAATTTGAGGAGTGTTGTATTATAGTAAATAAATTTAAAAGTATATGTTTTGTATATAAGATTTACAGGCATACACACACCATGATTCTACGTACGTGGATAAATGTAAAATATAAATAATTAAAATTTGTTATTCGCCATCTCGTTCTGCATGCAAACAAAACATGTGAGCCTATTATACTGGCACAGTGTCGCATAAGACTGATGAAGACAAAATTTATCTTAGAGATGTGAGAGCTTTCCGTCATCTCTGACCTGATGTTCTCTTAGTTTTGCACTTTATTTTTTTCACTAAATTAACCTAGACAATTTGTAGTTTATGCGAACATCATTGATGACAAATAACATAACAATACATATCATTAACCTATTATGTATAACATATGGTTTGGAGTACATGATTTCATCTTTTTCTTTTACATTTTATGAGAAATAATATGTATTGATGTCTTATAACCAAAATTAAAGACTAATTATTAGATCTGTTATATCTTTCAAGGAACACACATGTTTGTCTTTTAGATTGTGGGTAATAGAGGTTGTTGAATTTAGTAGTAGCTTCCAGACCTAAATGTGGATTTTTCAAATACTCCCATATAAGATAAGAGGGTAATAAATCAAAATCTTATGAAATTCAAGAGTAACCAATTATTAAAATAGCTTGGTGTTTGGATACTCTTAAATTTTATACGCTATATACATTTGTGCGTTCTAAAACCTGTAAAAGAGAGTAGGTTTTGTGAGTTTGATTAGGATCTAAGTCCTGGCAACTAGTCTGGCTTGCCGGTTATACTGTATATCAGATGTTTAAAGCTAAGAAAATTGAGATTTAATGTCATACAATACCTATCTATACTAATAAAATAGAACTTTTTTTCTCTTCTTAGCACAAAATTGATATTTATCATGCTATTATTTACAGAATAGTATTTTCAATTAGATTTTATTTTTGGTTTAGGCTTACGTAAAAATATTGTTTCTCCTCTTTTCTAAGTGGTCTCATGTTCCAAGCTTCCAGTCAATTAATGGACTTTTCAATGTTATTTATAATATAAACCTAGATCTAGGACTTGTCCCAACTCATATTATCACGTCGTCTGAGATATCATACATTTCAGAAGCAACATCCGTTCATATATATAATGATACGGGCCAAATCCTTCTCTAAGCCCAATAGCAAAATAATCCCCTTTTTCTGCTTCGGTCTCTTTGGTTTCTCCAATAGGCATTAGGAGGATTGATATAATCCTTGTAAATACAAAAGGATTAGGTCAGGGTTTTGACTACATTTTTCTTTTACTACATCTATTATATTAAAACAGAAGTCATGACTTCTAATTCATGTGTTATATTTTAAAAAATGGACTACTAACTAGAACTAACATCTAATCTAATCCATTAATAAATGTAACTATAAAACATATGTATCCCATATAATCCTACATCAACGTGATTGCATTACATTGTTTTTAAATATTTAAATAAATAAACGAAAATAGCAATAACAAATTTAAAACTGACTAAAGAATATCCTCTGTTGCGAAACAAACATTAAAAGATTTGCTAACAACCTATGTTTCGTATCTTCTAATTAATTATGGATTAAAATTCGAAAAACTACAAACACTATATTCCTAACTGAGAAAAGAATATCCTCTGTTGCAGAAACAAACATCCAAAGATTTGCTAACAACCTATGATTCGTATCTTCTAATTAATAATGGATTAAAATTCGAAAAACTACAAACAATATCTACATAGCTATCTTAGATACCCTAACAAACCAACCAATCTATATATATCGACATCTCAACAATTAATATAACCACTACCGCAAGAAAAATAACTTCAACCAATGGCGATGATCAAAGCATATTCTTTTTTGAAAGACCTCAAGCCCTACAAGCAGAGCTGGCGAGTCCAGGTTAAATTGATTCACTCCTGGAGGCAAAAAACCAATTATGGAGATGATACCCTAGAGATGATCTTCGCCGATGAAACTGTAAGTCTATTTTTTCATACGATTTGTGTTCTTCTTTCATATAATTTATGTTCTTTTTCTCCGTATATTTGTAAACTAACTTCTCATAATCGCTTCTCAAACAGGGTGTTAAGATACATGTATTTTACATGAAATAATATATATAGGCTATTTAATACTTCTATAAAATATTTGTAATAATAAAACCCGCGCGGTTGCGCGGGTCCAAATCTAGTATTTATTTATTTTAAATTACTATATTATATTTTTGTTCACGACAAGATACATTAGTTGTTCTAGAATTTTTTTCAACACTCTAGTTTCAATAAAATTAGATTTTATTCCTTGGTAGATTCTCTCGACTAACGGTTTTGGTGATTTAATTACTCAGTTCTATATAATTCTAATAAGTTTAGGTTTTTCCTTTGGCTTTGACTGTTTATCAATCTTTCTTTGAAACTGGAACAGGAAAACCTTTTCCTGTTACTGTCTGTAATTATTTATTTCCCTTTTCTTCGAACTTTTGTTTTAAAAGGCCTTGTGTGAGACGAAGACAGAAAACTCGGAAGATCAATCCAGAGATGATAAACATGAACGTGTTATCATCATCATCACCATCTCATTCTAGCTGTGGTCATTGGTACGTTCGTCACGGTATCTGCCTCACCTGTAAACAGAAACCAACCCTTGTCGAAACAACCCGACGATTTGATTATCTTTTAACCGGTTTACATCTGAGCCAAGAAGCTGTATCCTTTACAAAGCGTCTCACAACCCTAATCTCACTTCAAAAACACAAGAAACTTCACTTAGTCCTTGACTTGGACCACACGCTAGTCCACACCGTTAGGGTTTCAAATCTTTCCGAAGAGAGAAGTATCTAATCAAAGGCAAGAAACCAAGTTTGAAGCTATACCAAAGCAGGATAATAAAGGTTAGACCGTTTGTTAAAGACTTCCTTAAAGAAGCCAACAAGCTATTCAACATATATGTTTACACAAAAGGCGATTTGTGCTACGCTAAAGATATTGTAAAGAAGATTGATCCGAACAAAACATACTTTGGAGACCGAGTGATAACTAAAAGAGATAGCCCTGTGAGCAAGACGCTTGATCTTGTCTTAGCTGATGAGCGTGGAATCGTGATTGTGGATGATACGGTTGATGTTTGGCCTCACCACAGTAGAAACTTGTTGAATATCACTAGGTACCACTACTTCAAACACAAGGACATTAGCAAAGTTTCATCGTACGCAGAGAGTAAGAGAGACGAGAGTAAAAGCAGTGGTGCATTAGCCAATCTTCTGAAACATCTCAAGGAGATTCACAATGGATTCTTTAGCTGTGAAGTCAAAGAAGAGTTGGATACAAAGGATGTTAGGTTGTTGATAAAGGGTCCCTTCAAACCCCATGGATGTTGATTTCTCATGTTTCATATTTGATTCGTTTATCTATAGTTTTTTTTTTAACTTTTTGGAACTGATGTAACTAGTCAGAGAGATTGAGTTTTGCTTATTTTGTTTGCAAGTTCCTCTTCCACGGTGTTTGTACTTGAAGCTTCTCTGCTTTGGAAACATTGTTCTCTGTTTCTCTTTTCATAAAGTCCTAATCTCTTCCAGCTAATTGAGTGCTTAGTCTAATTCTAGAGGAGAAGAAGAGTTTGCTGCAGGTTTCTTCTTGGGCTTCTTCTCACACTCCTGAAAACAAAAACAAAAACAAAAACATAGAATTAGAAACAGAACAATGAATAAGATAACAAAGATAGTAAATGTAATTTGCCTTGAGTTTCTTTTCAGCTTCCTTTTGAGCTCTTATAGCAGCTTTCGAAGCAGCCTTCTCTTGTAGCTTCCTCTTCTTTTCCATCGCTAACCGAATAACTGTTCTTCTCGTTTCCTCTCCTTCAAAGTCTCTTCTTCTTCTTTCTCATACACTGGGAACTCCAAATCAGTAACATCACTCTCCTCATCACTTGACTTGTTGAAACCTGTCTCCATGTTCCTCACTTCTTTCTTTTGTTTATCGGTGATGACTACATTCATCTTGTGAATCACCTCACCTTCCTTTATGTTCTTCACTAGGGCTTGCTTTACCTCAACAAGCTTACCTTTGTGTTCTCTAATCCTCCCATCTTGGCTCAGCTGTCTTTCACAGAGTGGAAATGAGATTCTTTTCATCAAGCTAAGTGTTACTTGTAGTGCGGTAGACAAATCAATAACATAATAACAATTTTATATTGTAGTAGTGACTATTAATCTAATATATTAGTTAGCATGTAACATATATATAAGTTAGTTGTCAAAATTTAAGTTAACGGGTAAAACAACACATACAACAGTTAATAATTGGTATCGAACTCAAATAACTGAGTTTAGCTAAAAATTTTAATGGCGCTAATTTTATCATTGTATATTTAATTTAATTGATATCAAACTCACATAACTGAGTTTAGTCATTGTAAAAAAAAACTGAAAATTAGATTAAAAAAACATTATTTAAGTGGAATCATTTGTTAGACGGTTAGGAGTATATCTATAATGGCTTGTTTTGACAGTGTCTTTTAAGTAGGCATAGATCAAACTGATACAACTATACATAGAATCTAATATATTAAAACAAAGTGCTATTTAAAAATTACCTTGGCATGTTTTTTTTTTGGACTTATTAAAAAATGTTGTGAGTTATCTATTAACTAACATCTATATTATTAAAAATCAAGTATAAAGTTGGAATGTTTGGAAACATAGATAATAGACTAAAGGAAGAATGTTTGGAAACACGGATAGCATATTAAATATTTTCTTCTATTTACACATTTAGTCATTCCATTTCTTTCTTATTTACAGATTCTTCCAATATCACTTAAAATAACTTATTTAAATTAATTAATTTCAATGGGTTGTTATTTTTTTGTCGTAAAAAAACAATTTTGAAATATATAGTGTATGTTATATAAAACTATCTATAAATATAGTATTAATTTATTTATTTTAGTAAAATATAAAAGAATCTAACAAAATTTTACTTAAAAATTTAAATATTTTTATAATATTATACATTAATAAATTTCGTGATTAGTAATATAATATTATTATAAATTAATTTAACTAAGTTTTTATTATAAAACAGGAAAATAAAATTCTAAACTATTTTTTAATAAATTCTATAAATATATTCTCCATTATATAAAAATAACAGTGTTACATTAGTTAAATATGGTAAAATTATATTAAATAGGTAAATTAACAAATTTTAAAATTTTATCTACTATTAACAAATAGTAATTAGACCATTTTAAAAATTAGTTAATATGACATATTTAATTATTTACATTAATAATAAACCAACTAAAAATTTGAATTTTATTATTTAATTATAACAAAATCTGTTGAGAAAGAATCTAACAAAATCTTACTTAAATTTTAAAATATTTTTATAAAATAATACATTAATGAATTTCGTAATTAGTTATATAATATTATTACAAATCAATGTTAACTAAAATTTTATTATAAACCAGAAAATAAAAATTCTACTATTTTTAATAAATTCTATAAATAAACTCTGGATTATATGAAAATAGAAGTATTACATGAATTAAATATGATAAAATTATATTAAATAGGTAAATTAACAAATTTTTAAATTCTAAAGTTTTTCATATAAATAAATCATCATTCATCATTAAAATAGGCTAAAATTCATAAAATATATAATAGCTTTATACAAAATAAATATTAGATATTAGATATAATAGATTTTTTGAACAACCACAATTTTGATAATCATCAATTAGGAACCAAATAAAATAGTCTCTTTTTGAACCTATAAGATTTTGAATTTAAATATATTAGATATTAGATATAATAGATTTTTTAAACAATCACGATTTTGATAATCAATCAATTAGGAACCAAATTTTTTTTTCTAGAATATTCATCAACTCATTATACCATATTTATAATTTGATAACATAATTTTTAATCCTTCTAAAACGTGTGCAACATCCACCGAATATTTTGGGTATATAAATTTGGTACATTAATAATAAACCAACTAGAATTTTTATTTTTTTAATTATAACAAAATCTGTTGAGAAAGAATCTAACAATTTTACTTACAAATTTAAATATTTTTATAAAATTATACATTAATAAATTTCGTGATTAGTAATATAATATTATTATGAATCAATTTAACTAAGTTTTCATTATAAAACAGGAAAATAAAATTATACACTATTTTTCATAAATTCTATAAATATATTCTCTATTATATAAAAATAACAGTGTTACATTAGTTAAATATGGTAAAATTATATAAAGTAGGTAAATTAACAAATTTTAAAAATTTATCTACTATTAACAAATAGTAATTATACCATTTCAAAAATTAGTTAATATGACATATTTAATTATTTACATTAATAATAAACCAACTAAATATTTGAATTTTATTATTAAATTATAACAAAATCTGTTGAGAAAGAATCTAACAAAATCTTACTTAAGAATTTAAATATTTTTATAAAATAATACATTAATAAATTTCGTAATTAGTTATATAATATTATTATAAATCAATGTTAACATATTTTGAAAGAGATTATTTATTTGATTATTTCATATGGTTATTTTATTGTATTTCAACTAAAAAATATATTAGTAAGTAATAAAAATTAATAACAAATTAAAATGTTTTAAACAAATTACTATATATTAATAATTTTGAGGAAGAAATATAAAAAAATATAGAGTTACACAATGTATAACATTAAATTAAAAATTATATAATTAAAAAATTTGTAATAATATCAAATACATTTATAAAATAGAAAAATATCCGCACGGGCGTGCGGGTTAAAATCTAGTTTATAGGGTTTAAATTGGTTTTAAAATAATTAAATCAACTCATGTATAGTTGATTAATTAAGATGTTGATTTTAAGCACAACAACCAATTAACTCTATATTTAAAGTTAATATATATATATATATAATTAAAAATAATATTTGTTGATGGGATGCTGATAGAATCTGATGTAGTTTGCTAAATTAATTGTCAAAAAAGTTAATTGCATTATTTAACCGCTTTTAGATAAATACAAATCTCTACGTATTCCTATCCACCATGAAACAAAATTTTAATATTTAATTATAGAAAGATTTTTGCAAGAAAAAAAAAAGAGAGAGGGGGAGAGATTTGTCATGTTTCTTTTATTCAGTACTTAATTTACTTTAGATTAGTATTTTATGGATCATAAACTTAAATGCTTACAAAGCATTGCCATTGACCATTACTTTTTGCACTAGTTTTGAGCTATTAACCATTACTTGTATATTATATTTCATGTTGTATATTATTAAATGATATTATAATTAAATTTAGTATTTATATTTATTTAATTAAAACATTATTTGTTGATGATATTTTGATTGAAATTTAATTTGCTAAATATATTGCCAAATAGATGTTAATTACATTATTTAACTGTGTTTGGATAATTGAAAAATATTTGTGTATCTTTAGCTATTCTGAAACAAAAGATTTTTAGTATATAGTTATGAGTTACAACTTTTTAATTAGTTTAAACAGTAAAAAAGCAACGGAAGAAAACAATTTCATTTGGAGATACTATTATATACAATTTCACACCGTTTTTCAAACAATATCCTCCTCTTTTGACCAGATCTCTGATCTCTTAACAACACAACCTCACAAATCTCTTACAACTTGATTTAGTTTCCGATCAAGTTAGTTGTCTTATTCTTTAACCTTTAGCATCTGAAAACTCGAAAATAATACATTTTAAGATCGAACATGCTACTCTCAACTGGATGTAACGAATCAGCTATGAATAACTTACCATGTATTGACAAAAATGTCTCATCTGGTTTACAAAAAATAAGCCCGTAAAATATGGATATTGAAAGTCAAGGCTTAGTTAGTTGAAAATATAGTATGTGCCTTAGTCCATGTGGAGTTTCTGAGTTATTACAAGCCCATTGAGACTCAAACAGTGATCTTGTGATCACTCCATGTGGCTGGTTAAATAGTTAAGGCGATTAACCTTAGAATCCCGTTCTTTTTTTTAGAAAAAAAAAATTAAAAACAGATTAATCACGCTCTAAGCGCTAAACAGTACAAGAACCCAGGCAAAATATATTTTTATTTAAGAAGTTTAAGAAGTGGTTCTTAATGATTTAGTGGACCTCACCCACTAAAAACCCCTTTAAAACCTTTCATTAATCATGCTCTACGCATGCTCTAAGCGCTTTATTTGTCACCACCGACGCAATTACCCGCAACAAAAATCAACTTTTTGGCTATTTACAGCAACATAAAGTTGTATTCATGTGTGAAAAGCAAAATCTTCTGGAGACTCTTTGCAATGGTGGTCCCCACTAAAAATGATGTAAAACAACGACTCTTGTGAATAAAAAAATATTTTTAAAATTACACTTTTATCTCTTTATTATATTGATAAACAAATCGAGTCGGAAGCACTCTAAAAATGTTATCAGGCTTGAGTTAAAAAAAAATATAATTACGTTAAATAAAAAAGTACCTAAAGTAATGTTTATCCACGGTCTCTTTTTTTGACTCGTTTTTTGGTATTTTTATTTTCAAAATTTTTTTTTGGTTAAGAAACGGCTCTTAAGTCTCTTAAGATACGTCTCTTAAGTTTTCTTAGTTAAAAGTTAAGAAACGGTTCTTAAAAAATTTAAGAACATCTGATAAAAAAACTCCCAATAAACATGCCTAAGAGCATCATTAATGCAAGAAACCCTATGGGTTTCTTGTTTTTTTTTTTTTTTTTTTTTTACTTTTTTTTTTAAAGTGAACCAATCGTGAGCCGCCACGTGTCAGTGGGACCCGTGAACAGTGTAAGA
This sequence comes from Moricandia arvensis, assembly GCA_905132765.1. NCBI lineage: Eukaryota > Viridiplantae > Streptophyta > Magnoliopsida > Brassicales > Brassicaceae > Moricandia > Moricandia arvensis. Next base: position 78,416 of record CAJHQP010001026.1, read on the forward strand.
AACCCATAAAAACCGGTTCTTAATCTATAGTTTTTGTAACCGATCCTTACACTGTTCATGGGTCCCACAGCTTAAGAAACCCACTAGAGAAACCCCAATAATGATGCTCTAATGAACTTACAAGGTGCAAAGAGAGGAAGTGTAAAACAAAGAACTAGTGAGTGTTGCTTTCACATTACCATACGTGTCTGTCTCTTTACAGTGGCTAATATTTTTTGTTTAAAGATACTGCTAGGATTTATCGTCTAGACGCACACAGTATCTAATATTTAAATTCGATAAAGTGTACTATCATGGTTTGGTACTTTGGTTAACCCACTGTCTGCCTTTGAAAACGTGTCAGCCAAAAGGGTTTTGTTTCTCGTCTGCGTTTTAATTAAATCAAATAAAAATAAACGTAAAATTGAATTAGATTCCAGTAATAAAGGAACAGAGTAATGAAATTTACAGCTCAAAGAACAAAAATATTGGGGAGAATATTTCAACGAATGAGAGGTACACACACGTGAAAGGATCTCTAAAAAAGCTGTTCTCTATTAATTGCGTTTGCGAGAGTTCACAGTCTCTCTTCTTCATCTCTATATAACTGAAATAAGAGAGTCCCGTGTTCTTGAGCACTGGAGCAGAGCCGAACAAAGCGCAAAGATTTAAAACAAAAAGCTTCATTGTGTCGAGATTTTAACAGCAACATCCTCTACATAACAAACCAAGATAGAAAGGTTTCGTTTTTTTTAATCTCTTGTTTCTAAATCTCTAGATTTGGTTCTTGTTTAGATGAGTTAAGTATATTGTACAGTGCGATAGATCTAAACCAACAGCTTCGAGATACCTTAAGGGCTTTAAAAAAGTTTCCTTTTTTGTAATCTGTAATGTCACTTTTGAAGGGTTTTAAGAGTTGCTTAATCTAGCTGCTAAGATGTTTTGATTGCTTGGTAATGAATCTTGATCCCAGAAGGTTTTTATGGAGGAAGAGAGCCTTGTCATCTTGATTGAATTATCTTATATTTTGTTGTAATTCTCAAGCTTTGAGCTTTGATGATGCGTGAGAATCTGGCAACTTCTTGTTCTTCTTTCTATATCTGTCTTTGACCACTTTACTAAGCGTTCTTACATTTGATAGGTCTTTGTGTCTGATCGAACTTGAACTCAAGATTCTCAAGGGTTCAACCTTTCTTTCAGAAGCTTGTTTCTTGTCTCATGATCACTACCTTGCTGCAATGGGGTATGTAAACGTGGAGAAGAGATGGGTTTTCCCTCTTGTCATCACATCTCTTGTCTGCGTTTTTCTCCTAGCAACCTCTTTCAACATGGGACTTATCTCTTCCCTTAGAAAGTTCAACGGCCTTTTCTCCATCATCCCTTCTCGCCACGTCAGGAACCAAACCAGACTTGACTTTGCAGAGTCCAAAGTCGCTAGACAACAAACCCGTGTTGAAGACAAGCTTCCCCGTTTTGCATACCTTGTTTCCGGATCCAAAGGGGATGTGGAAAAGCTTTGGAGAACGCTTAGAGCAGTGTACCATCCGAGAAACCACTATGTTGTTCACTTGGATCTTGAATCACCGGTTGATGAGAGACTAGAGCTGGCTTCTCGGATTAATAAGGATCCTATGTATTCTAAAACCGGGAATGTCTTTATGATAACCAAGGCTAATCTTGTGACTTATAGAGGACCAACAATGGTGGCAAATACACTTCATGCTTGTGCTGTTTTGCTTAAGAGAAGCGCAAACTGGGATTGGTTTATTAATCTTAGTGCTTCAGATTATCCCCTGGTGACACAAGATGGTAATAAAACTCACTTTTTGTTCTCTGTTTCCATCAAGATGTTACTCTTGTGTTTGATTAAACTGTCAATCATCTTTGTATGTGCAGATCTGCTTCGTACGTTTTCAACTCTGGACCGGAACCTCAACTTTATTGAACACACAAGTGAACTAGGCTGGAAAGAGTAAGTTCTTTCACCTTCTTTAGTTGAATCTCTTGCTCTTATGTACTGATATCTTGTTATCCTTGTGAAGGGAGAAGCGAGCAATGCCTGTGATGATTGATCCTGGACTCTACTTGTTGAACAAATCAGATATCTACTGGGTCACACCTCGTCGAACCTTGCCTACTGCGTTTAAGTTATTCACTGGTCAGTCCTCTAAACTGTCTTTGAAGCTCCATTGCTGTATTAAGTTACCTTGTTGTTGTTACAGGATCTGCTTGGATGGCTCTATCACGTTCATTTGTAGAGTACTGCATATGGGGATGGGACAATTTACCAAGAACCCTTCTAATGTATTACACAAACTTCGTTTCATCACCTGAAAGTTACTTCCATACTGTAATCTGCAATGTGCCAGAGTTCTCAAAAACCGCAGTGAACCATGACCTTCACTACATCTCCTGGGACACACCGCCGCAGCAGCACCCTCACTTGTTGACACTCAACGACACAGTGCAGATGATATCAAGCGGTGCTGCGTTTGCTAGGAAATTCAAAAGAGACGACAAAGTGCTTGATGTGATCGATAAGGCATTCCTTAGACGGAGGAAGGATAAAGATGGTTTTACTCCTGGTGGGTGGTGCAGTGGGAAACCAAAGTGCTCCCAGGTCGGTGATGTGGCTAAGGTTAAGCCTAGTCCTGGAGCTAAGAGGCTTCAGGGACTTGTGGACAGGTTAGTCACTGAGGCTAAAACAGGAGTTAATCAATGTAAATAGATTCAAGGGTTAAAAGTGAAATCATTTTAATGAAATTCTATACACAATGTTTTTTTCTTTTCCCTATGCTTTTTAGTAACAATTGTCTTACCCTATAGTAGTCCAACAAAACAGATCTCATTCCAAGAAGAACTAGAGATCTGTTGAAGTTATCCTTTTGCTTTTTGTCCTTTAGAGGCTCTCAAGCCACTACCATTTCCAGAATCTTGATGTTGCCATTAGAGTTAGCAGCTACAAATGTAAACGACTGTCCTCGCCAGCAGATGGAAGATATGAACTGTGAGGCATCTTCAACTTCGAGATTTGATGTAGAGTCAGTGAACATGTATGACATCACTGGCATTGGGAATGCCTTGTGGTACACGAAAACCTGCCATGGATCTAAGAGTCTCAGACAATCAAGTTTTAAGTGACAATGACTGGTCAAAAGATTCATGTTTTGCATCAACCTTTTACCTCGTTAGTCTTTGAGCCTGTAGCTATATACCTATCAGAGACAGATAAGCCAACAAAGTTCTGCAATAGCATATACCACCTCAGATTGTGTTCTCAGAAGCTGGAGAACAAAGAGAGAGTCTAGAAAGGAATGTTACCTTTAGATTAGTGTGTCCAGCAAATGAATGAAGAGAGATTTCTTAACACCAGAAGCAGACATTGATAAATCCCAAAGCTTCAGTGTGTTATCAGTAGAAGAAAACACAAGTGTGGATGAATCGACAAACTTGACATAACTCACTGTCTTGCTATGACCAATCATTGTTCTCAGGCAAGTAATCCTATTTATCCCTCTTTCTGAACTCAACCCAAGCCATGAACTTCTCTCCACTACTCAAGATTCACATCTTTAAACGACCAAACTTTCCTCTTCCCGAAACTTATTCGGCTTATCAAGATTTAGTAAGAAACAGATAATATCCAAGGCCGTCTTAGCTCAGTGGTAGAGCGCGTGACTTTTAATCCCGTGGCCGTGGGTTCGATCCCCACAGACGGCGTCGTTTTCTATTTTTATTACGCCTGGCCCATTCATAGACAAAAACATCCAGGCCCATTAATTAATTCCAGGCCCAGTATATCTTTAATGTAAAATCTCTGATTTGGTGTTTTTTTTGTATAACTCTTTCTTCCTTCCCTTTCACAGCGTCGCCGAGATTCTCATCGTTCCTCCTCGCCTCTGCTCCTTTGTCCGTAAAGGTTAGTACTTTTTTTTGTCCTTCCTCAGGCAACTTTGTATAGTTCACTTACTAAGATGCTGCCAAAGAATCAGTTAACTTGTTAAGCTATGTTCAGGTGTTGTGGATTTGCCTTCGGTCCGTAAGGATGCGGTTAATTGAAAACATTAGTGAAGATCTTGGTTTGCCACTGGGCTTTTAGATAGGTGGTTGTAATGAAAGTCTTGGATTTGAAAATGAGCTTAAGCACACAAGCATCCATAGCTATGAAGCATGTTAATTTATCTTACCAGCTAAGGACATATGAGATTGATTTATTTATGTTGTTTTAGCTGTTCCTGGAGCCTTTCTTGCTTGTCGGAATCTACCAAACTAAGATGGAGTTAGACCCAAAGAAGGTTGTTGAAGTATACGAGAGATATGAAGCTGTTGGTGATCAGTTTCTCCTAGCTCGAAACCAGGTACTACTTACATCTTGTGTTTGATGGTTGAGTACTTCAAATCACAATAACATTCATTAAAGTTTTGTTAAAACAATAGATGGTGGAGAATGATAGGGAGAGGAATGCGAACCGAGAGGCTCTTACAGCACTTAGGAAGAAAGCTCGAACTACAAAGACTAGTGTCCCTTCTCCTTTCGACTCTATGATGAAGGATACACACGGGAGCTCAACCAAACCTTTGGTTCAAGAAGTTTGCTCGACGTGTGGATCTCATGACTCTAGTGAACCCACTTGGATGATTCTCCAAGGAACTGATCTTTTCGCTGCAGTCCCTTTTCATGCTGTGCATACAATGCTGGAGAAAGGTTTGTCTTCTCCACAGCTTTTGCTACTTTCCTAATGCACTACTAGTAGTCTCACGAATGTGCTTTTTTTTAAAACTGTGTAGATGAAAAGAGGATGGAGTTTGAATCAAAGAAACTGCAGAGCTTACTCAAGGAGAAGACTCTTTTGTTATCCGAACTTGGGGCTCTTGCTGATAGTGTTCCTCCAAGTGTTATCAGGTCGTTGATTACGTTAAAGGACAAACCTTCAGTTCAGTAGTACTTAAATTGACACAAACGGCGTTATCCATTTGTGATGTTGAAGGATTAGTCTTCTTGAATGTTGAAAAAGTCATGATCTTTGATTATAATTAAAATCACAAAGTTGCCTTGTTTCTTCTAAAAACTAATATTTTATTTTTCTACTGATTAATAATTTTCAAAGTTCTTACAAAAGAATGTAATCACAAAGTTGCCTTGTTTCTTCTAAAAACTAATATTTTATTTTTCTACTGATTAATAATTTTCAAAGTTCTTATAAAAGAATGTAATGCCTATTGGATAACCTTCTCCTCCAAACTTACTTTTACATTTAACATTATTGCATAAATATATTTTTCTCACAACTAGTTCAGAGAAATTTATATATATATAAACGTAAAATCCTCCTTACTATTAAATGAGAAGTACATTTGACACGTGGCGCTCACAGAGCCTTTCTCAGTCGAAATAACGCGATTCTATTGGTTGATTTTTCGGAAATTCATTTTTGATTTATTTTTTTCATCGACATAACAAAAAAGGGAAGCCCTATAAATACTAACATTATTTTGTCTAATGCATTGAATACTTACTAAAAAAATAAGACAGATTGAAGGAGTAGGAAAATAATTAATATTACTTGCGCAAGAATATTTATATGTTTAATGCATTGAATACTTACTAAAATAATAAGATCGATTGAAGGAGTAGGAAAGTAATTAATATTACTTGCGCAAGAATATTTATATGTTTAATGCATTGAATACTTACTAAAAAATAAGACCGATTGAAGGAGTAGGAAAGTAATTAATATTACTTGCGCAAGAATATTATATATTTAATACATTGAATACTTACTAAATAAATAAGACATATTGAAGGAGTAGGAAAGTAATTAATATTACTTGCGCAAGAATATTAATTAATACATGTATTTACTACTATCTTTTACTAAAAATACGGTAAATTATATTGATTACTTGCGCAAGAATATTAATTAATACATAATTTACTACTATCCCTTACTAAAAATATGGTAAATCATATTGATTACTTGCGCAAGTTAAAATCGTATCATATGCATTTAATTTTCTTCTAAAAAAATTAACTATCTTTACTTAAACGGTTCCATAATTTATTTTATGAATATTTGCTTGGCGTCGTTACAAACCTATATGATTTACTTCATATATATAGAGGTCAATGTCGAAGGATTAAATCATAACAAAGATGAGTCTTTTTTTTTCTTTGCGTGGCTTGTTTAGTTCTGTTTACTTGTTTCTGAAGTTTTAGACATGTGTGTTACAGGGGAATGAAATAGGAGAATGACTTAAGAACTTGAAGTATGGAGTGTTTGGATTAGGAAATAGACAATATGAACATTTTAATAAGGTTTTTAAAATGGAATTATTATTTTTTGTTTCACGCTTACTCCAGTTTCCTTGGCTAATATTCGAATTGTTTTGTAAATATGTGTTACAGGTTGCCAAAGTTGTAGATGACGTCCTTGTAGAACAAGGTTTGTTTGTTTCTTTATTTCATTATTCATCTTGATGTGTTTGTATTATAGTTTTCTGATTTGATGAGTTGTTTGTACAGGTGCGCAGCGTCTTGTACGTTAAGTAAATTTTATATTATTTACGTTAAGTAAATTTTATATATATTTAAAATTTATAATAATTTTGATCATTGTTTTGATCAAAATCCAAAGAGAACTCAAGATTAATTTATAAAGAAAGAATAACATGCACTCATAATTATAAAGAAAATAGAAAACAAGAAGAGAAAGTACAATATATGAATTGTGAGATATATAGTATCTATGTCAAATTCATAAATTATAAGTTTGAATTTTTTTATCATATTAAAGATTAGATCAACTAAAATATTTAGAATTCTATCATAATCTTTATTTTTACTTATTTAACTAAATTGAAATAATATTATTAATTTGAATTGATGATTCATTAATCAAATCATAAAAACATTAAATAAGTAAAATTACCTAAAATTAAGAAAAACATTACAAGTAATCAAATTCACTTCTTCAATAATAGTATAGATATAATTTTTATATTTTATTTTTTAAAATTTTACAATAGAAATATATATTTTAAAGATAACAATATAATACATAAAATTATCATATTTTCTAAGAATATAATATTATCGATATAAATTTGTTTAATTAAATAATAAATTATATACAAAATTATTAAAATATGGGAAACAAGTAAATTTTTTTTATCAAAAATCATGGGCAAGTTGACAAATCACCAGATTCACTTTTTAAATAATAGTGTAGATAATAGAAAAATATTTTTTTATTATATACAAAATTATTGAAATATGACAAATAAGTAAAAAAATAAAATTACCTAAAATCACGGATAAGGTGATAAATCAGGAGATTCATTTCTCAAATAATAGTATAGATAATAGAAAATATTTTTTAAGATAATAGTATTATAAATAAGAGTTATCTTTTTTTTTTGTCGGCAATAAGAGTTATCTTATTATATAAAAATAAAATATTATTAATATAAATTCATTTTATTATATAATAAATTATATATATAATTATTAAAAACATGACAAATAAACAAAATTACCTAAATTCATGGAAAAATTGACGAATCATCAAATTCACTTCTCAAATAATAGTATAAATATAAATTTTTAATTTCTCTTTGCTATTTTTGTGACTTGAAATAGCTCCACGTAGAAATAAGAAACTATAAAAAGATTTATTAAAACAATAATATAGTATAGACAATATTATTCAGAATCTTAACATAAGAGTTTATATAATGTTGGGCATGTGTTACGGGTCCATTACGAGATCAAGAAGACTATAAATTAGGATGTTATGGATCGCATTATTATTCGAAAGTGAATTTGGAAATGGTAGGTGGAAGCGGGAGGCCAGAGAGAGAGAGAGATGCCTAGGTAATCTCTTAGGGTTTGTTGTTGAGAGCAGTTGAATCTGAATGAGTTATCTGTTGCTCTGGGTTTGGAATCCTAGAATCTTTAGTAGCTTAGGTTTTGGTTTCTATCTTGTTGATGAGACTGACTTATTTGTTCTTCTCTACAGAACTACAAGCAAATATGTACAACAAAGCCTCCAATATATACGAGTTATCCAAGAATTGGTATGACATTCCATGTTCATTTGAGAAAAATAAAACAACAACACAACTTTTGTTTTTTTTTATTCTTACAATATTTTCTTGTGTGTTCTTACAGCAAGAGGAGATCAAGTTGTTACAGATTTCCAACGAGTATGACTCCTATCATTTTTTTCCCATGCACTTTATGCTTCTTGAATTTGTTGAAACCATTATTATTATTATTATTATTATTATTATTATTATTATTATTATTATTATTATTATTATTATTATTATTATTATTATTATTATTATTATTATTATTATTTCAGAAAACTGAATGGTGAGGGTTTAGAGGGTCTCAGTTAAACGGAGCTCGATTCACTTGAAAGTATGTTAAGGAAGAGGTTCTGGATTGTGGAAGAACAAACATATAAGGTTTTTTTCTTTCTTTCCCAACCTAATCATCTTGGTTTTGATTATAACTTGTTTAATAACCTTTACCTTTGTTTCAGACATAACAAGAATTATTACTCACGCATGTAAAAATATCATCTTAAGCTTAAAAGTTTTAACACCTTTTTGTGTATATATACCGATTTTGACCTCCATTTCAGATTGTTGATTGCGATATTATGGGAAAAACATGGCTTGACAAAAAACAGAAAGAAGATTTCTCCTACCAATCCCTTTTGTCAAGGAGAAGAACAGCTTTGAGGAACAAGGCTCGAGAACTCCGCCTCAAGTAAATAGGCTTAGCTATGAATGATCACTTTTTCACTTTAAGAACATGAAACTATCATCTTCTTGTAGATACACAACCCTCTAGACATCCCGCATGAGTATAGCTATGACCCTGAAACACTGGTGAGTATCGATATACCTGATGCCTATATTCTTTCTCACCTCTCAATGTCCATGTCGCTTCACATTGGGTTTGTTTGTGTTCTTGCAGATTTTCACCATCAAATCCTTGAAGATCGAAAAGGAGAGATTAAGGCTTTTGGACCAGTATGTGATAACATTCATTCCTCCCTTTAAATTATATTTTCTTCTTCTAATGTCTTTTCTATGTAATAGAATATCAGTATTTGCATGTGTCGTTGCTTTACCCCAAACACAGTGGTCTTATGATATAAAATCCGTGCATGTCAAAACCCAACCACTATTAAACCCATAACTAAATATGTTCAGGTCCGTGAACAGGGTGCGGACCGGTCACCTAGTTTAATAAAAACATAAGAAGGATTAGTCTTCTTGAAATGTTGAAAAGTCATGATCCTTGATTATAATTAAAATCATTAAATTGCCTTGTTTCTAGGCCTGGGCATTCGGGTACCCGATCGGGTTCGGGTATTACGGGTTTCGGGTTATTCGGGTTTTAAAAAAATGTCCTATTAGGGTATTATAAAAAACCGGGTCGGGTTCGAGTCAGGTCTTCCCGGTTCCGGGTGGGTACGGTTCTCATATAAATTATCCGAAATATTTTATGGTTAACCATTATACACGATCGGGTCCGGTTATTTATAACCGAAATAACCAATGTTTTCTGATATTGAACCGAAATAACCAAAGTAATGTAAGACAACAATAAGAGACTTAAACAAAAACTTGAGTTCCAAAACAAACATAACATATCAAAAAACTCAGAACAAGTTCTTAACCAAACAATAGGCGAACAACATGAAGCAAACAACAATAAGCCGAGAATGTAAAATCAAAAACAACATCATTCCAAGAACAAGAGTTCTAACACAACAAAAATAAAGACTTCAACCGAACTTAAGACAACAAGAGTCTTCAGTCTTCACCGCCCAAACTTCAACAGAAAAAATGTTTCATACTCCAAACATTATTATGCATCAAAGGAAATAAAGTTATACTAGGAAACAAGCAATGCTCATTCTCTAGAAAATTCAAGCAGTAGACAAATCATGTTTACCTTCTAACCAAGAACCACACACAAACTGATGTAGCCTTTCTACACTAGTTGCCTATCATACTCTGCAAGAAGTTCTTATAGTTAGTAACAATTACAATAAAAAGTGACATACAAGATTAGAAAAAAATCACCTCTCTTAAGCTTGTCTTCATATTCAAATTCACTAAGAATTTGTTCCATTGTCTCCACTCTAGACCCACCACATCGAATATCTGCCTTTAGCCATTGCTCTGAGCACATCAACACCTCAATCATATAATGAGTAAGACAACTCCTATATGAATCTATGATTCGGCCACTAGTGCTAAAAGCGCTCTCAGAAGCAACTGATGACACTTGCATTGCAAGTACATCTCTAGCAATTTCTGCAAGAACCGGGTACTTTGAACAATTAGCCTTCCACCAAGACAAAACATCAAACTCAACTCCATCCATTGTTCTCGGATTCACAATACTCTCTTTGAGATAGGTATCCAACTCATCCCTAAACTCTCGATCTTCTATTTCCCCAACCAACTCCTCATACATGAAATCCATCCTCTCATACCCCATTTCATCATTGATCAAATCGATTCTTTCAACACTTGGCTGCTCTTGGCTACCAAAAGAGGCAGATGGAGTGGTTTGAGATGCTTGCACATCTGCAATTCTATCAAACCGACCACTATACTCCTTAAACAAATCACGCAAAACATCAACAGTAGACTGATACATTCCCTTAGCATCTAAACTCTCTTTCCCATACAGTTTCTCAAAACACATTTTAGCAAACTGCATCTTCTTCCTAGGATCAAAAACTGTTGCTACAATCAACATCTTATTGATGTTCTTCATACCAGACCAATACTTATCAAACTTCCTAAGCATATCATCAGCTTTTGACTTTAAATCTGAGTCTAAACTGTTACTCAATCCGAGTAGATTCTTCTGGATTGTAACAATCTCGCCATAACACTTGTATGAGTTCAGCGATGTGCTTGCTGACACAACCAACGTTGAATTGTAGAAGATAATCAAAAACCTTACTAACCTCTCAATGGCACGCCAATCAACCATAGCAGGAGGTCCAACCCGTTTTTCTCCTCCCTCAAACTCCATGAAGTAGTCATTATAAAGCCTATCCTCTGACTCCATCTTGTTAAAAGCCAACCTGAACTCAAGTGCTCTCGACAACATTAAATATGTTGAGTTCCATCTAGTTTTAACATCCAATGGCAAACTACCCCTAGTAAGCTTTCCAGAATCAACCCTCAATTCAAATGACCTTAATCTAGATGTACTTGACCTAACATACCCAACAGCATTGCGAATTGCAGACACATTTTCATCAACTTCAGCTAAACCATCTTTAACAATCAAATTTATGATATGTGCTGCGCATCTCATATGCATAAACTCTCCATCCATAACAAAAGCATCATTTGCAAGTAAAGAAAAGCTACTATGGAACTTCCTAAGAGCAGAGGTGTTCGCAGTAGCATTATCAACAGTGATGCAAAATATTTTCTCTATTCCCCATTCAGTCAAACAATCTAAGAGCACACTAGAAATGGTTTGACCTTTGTGATCTGTGATGTATTTGAAGCCGATGATCAATTTCTTTAGTTGCCAAGAAGCATCCACAAAGTGCACTGTGATCACCATATAGCTTGCACCTACATTACAAACAAACAAGTATATATCATATAACAAACAAAACAATATATTCGAGACTAAACTACACAATACCTGTTGTTTGAGCAACCCATATGTCAGTCGTAAGCGAGACTCGTTGTTTATTAGCCTTGAACCATGCCTTCAAAGCCTCCTTCCTTTTGACATACATTTCAACGATGTCTCTTGTTGCGGTTCTCCTAGAGTGTGGCTTAAACAAATTGACTTTGTTGCAGAAGTACTTCCATGCCTTACTTTCAACAAATGAAAGTGGCATTTCCCCTATCACCAGCATCTCGTTTGTTGCCTCTCTGAATAAAGTTTCAGAAACTCTTGTATCCTTCACTTCACCTTCTTCACCGATGGTTGTCTGATTCTTCACTCGTCCAGCTTCCCAAGCTTGGTACAATTTGCAGGTTTGAAGATGCTTGGATAGGTTAGAAGTTCCCGATTTAGTTGGACAAGCAAAAGTCTTTTTGCAGTGGTGACAAACGCATTTGTCTCGATTATCTTTGGTCCGAGTGTAATGCTCCCAAACAGGCGACCTTGGGCTCAGAATCTTAGCTTCTTTTGCTGGCTGAGAAGTCGCTCCACTTGAACCTAGAACAGACTTCCTCTTTCCTCTACTGTCAGATTTCGTAAGATCTTCATGTGTTTCCTCAAGGTCTTTGTCTCTTTCATTGCTGTCTGGATTAAGTGATGCTGAAGAATCCATCTGTGTAAACAAATACAGAACAATCCATCGGTTTAAACAAATACAGAACAATCAATTAAGAAGTCACACGAATAAAATCGATTAAACAATCACAATCGATTAAACAATCAAACTAAGAAAATCGATTAAACAATCACAATCGATTAGGGTTTTGCTTACCTTAGATCTCTTTGTGAAAGCTTTCGAATGGTGAGAGTATGAACTCATGCAATCTTCAGTCTCCATCTTTATAGATGATTGATGTAACCGTTGCAAAGTAGGCTAGGTTTTAGGAGACTCTTCGGTCATCGGTAGCCGAACTCGACATCCGATACCAAAATAAGGAGAAGATGAACAGATATGCTGAGTTACGAGATAAATGTTGAGTGTAATGGGCTGCATGTGTACATATGTGTAATGGGCTGCTTTATATCGGATACCCATTGGATATTGGGTTTAAACCGAACCGACCCGTTACCCGCGAGTAGCAATCAAATGGCTCCATTCGGGTTTTTTGACATAACCGAAACCGAACCGAACCGGTTATTTCGGGTCGGTATCGGTTCGGGTCCTCGGGTACGGTTTTAATGCCCAGGCCTACTTGTTTCTTCTAATAGATACTATTTTATTATTTTTTCCAATATATAAAAGAAAATCATGCCTAATGGATAACGTTTTTCATAAACTTACAAATAAAATTATTGACATATCTATTTTTTTTGTTTTTCTGACAATTAATTCAGAGATATATATAAGAAATTATTATCTTCCCATTTAAAATCGGAAAGCAATCTTTAAACGGTGGGTTTGAATTTCTGTTGAACAATAAAGAAGCTGCCAAAGAGGAGCAAGATTAAGACAAACATCTTCTTTTGCATCAAGACAACACTTAAAAGGGTTTATCATAAAACAATCCCCAGAACTGAATCTATCTGAATCAGACAAATCTCTCTCTCACAACACCGTATCTTTCCGGCAAAGCTTAAACCCTCACCACAGTGAAGTCTTTACCTTTATGCTCTTCCCTATTAAAAGATTCAATCTTTCAGTTTCATCTCTATCTTTGACTTCGTTTTTCTCGATCTTCAGGCGATGAATTCACATCTATTCCGAGTAATCTGCATACTCCACTCCGTTATCGCACTCACAAGTGGACCCTGATGATGTTCTACACAGAGAAAGCTTCCATCTTTGGCCACGGTAGCGACATAGCTAACAAGCTCAAAGGTTCAACGCCTCACGACGAGATACTCATCCAGATCTCTCAATCTTTCTCCGGTTTGCTTCTCTTTGCCATAGGTTTGGTGCTTTTCATGGTGTCGTTTGTTAAGGATAGTGAGTTTCATAGCTTCTTTGCTGGAGGGTGTGTGATTCTTTATGTGCTTATGGCTCTGTGGAGAGTTGTGTTTGAGTGGAAGATTGAAGATCTTGCTTTTGAGTGTCCTAAGCAAGCACTTGGAGATATTGCTTTGGCTGTCTCTTGGGTGTTCTTCCTAGTTTATACATGGAGGGAGAAGTATGATTGAATGGTTGATGATGCAAAAAAGATGAAGTGTGATGTCTTTAAGATCAAAAACCATTGTAGGTTTCATAGTTGTCACAGATCAAGTGTGAAAAAATGGATTTTGTAGTTGATATAGAGAAAATTGTCAATGAAAATAAAGTGTTGGTTTCATCTGAAAGCAGATTCTGGAATCTCTCAGTGTTGTAAATAATTCGTTGGTGAGACTATCACATTCACAGGAGCTGCATCTTCTTTAATGATGATTGAGAAGGTGTTGAATGGTGAAGTAGAGAAGCCTTTCCCTTTACGCTTCTTTCAGAGTCCATAGCTTAATAAACTCCATTCGCTGAGCCTCAGTGTCTGCAATACTTGACCAAAAGTTAACTCCTTTAGACGTGTAAGCAAGTGATGACACATCATGTTTCATATCTCTTGATCCAGTGGTGATCAATGGTTTGACTAAATGTTTATTAATACTTAAAGTGGTCTGCGTTTCAATTCCCGAAAATGACAGAATGAAAAAAAGATTTACAAAAGACATGTGTAGCATGGCGCAAAGAGTACCGTCAAGAATTGATACGGCTTAATGGAACCAAGCTATCAAAAAAAAAAGTACTCCACAGGCTATCAATGAAACTGTGTGGGGGAGGTTGAATTGCAATTTCACATGATCACACTATCAATGTATCATCATCCTCCAAATCAATCGCATAACACGGGTTGGTTTCTTTTAACAAATGGGCCTGTCTCGTTAAAGGTCCATTATGGACAAAGAACACGGGTCCGTAATTGAATTTGATGCCTTTGTGTACTTGTGGTGTAGATACATACACATTTGAAAACCAATTTTTCTACATAGGTGGCTCTACTTTTCTATTCTCGTTTATTTATTTAACTCGCCGCCTTCTTCTTCAAGCTAAAAAAGGTCCTTCTTTTTCTTCTCTGCTCTTTGATTTTTCCGCTGCAAATCCATTCAAAGGTTTATTCTTTTCCTTAGCTTTTTCATTTTCTGAGGAATGTTATATCAAGAACTGTGATATTTCTGTAGATTAATTAGAAAGTGTGTATTTTTATGTAGTTTACTGGGTTTCATTTTCTTGCTTGTTCGTTGATTTCAATTGTTACCAAGTCGGTTCATGATTTGGTGTTTTGTTTATCTTATAGATTTGAGACTTCATGATTTGTAGTTCAGGGTTTAGGGTTTATCAGATTTCTTTATCGATTATAGTCTAAAATAAATAATTAAATCATTCGATTTTCCAATGTTTTTGTTTCATATAAACCTCAGCAGAAGTTCTCAATTATGTATTTGTGGTAGATTAATGCAGTTCTTATCTTAGATTTCTTACTTGGTTGAATGTTATTATGGATTTTTACACCATTGTTGACTCTTATTAATCTTAGTTTTTATAGAACCAAGTATGTTATTTTCCATCTTTGTTTGTATGCAATAGTAAGCATATGCCAGGGTTTAAGGACTTGTGAATTATAAATGCGTTTATTGTGTATGTTTTGGATGTTGAAAACTTATTGAGGGTAACATACTGATTCTATAAGAACATGTCTTGAACTGATGAATGTTTTGTTTTCTCGTTTTTAACTACTCTTGAAAACCAAGCACGATGTTGTGGAGACATTCACTTAATATTATTACCTATGTTATATTTGTCTGTTTTGTTAATAGGTTTTGATTGTATTCTTCTTTGTTCTCTGCATTGTGACTGATAGGATGAGTAACCAACCGGCAACAAACGGTGTTATTCCTCCACCCATTTCAGAAAGCAAGGCTGCTCCTGCTGCAGAGATAAAACCAAAGAAGAAGATATGTTGTGCTTGCCCTGACACCAAGAAGCTGAGAGATGAGTGTATCGTCGAGCATGGTGAATCTGCTTGCACTAAATGGATCGAAGCTCATAAAATGTGTCTCCGAGCTGAAGGTTTCAACGTCTGAAAAAAGTATTTTTGTCTTTCTTAGAATACATAACTTGATGAGTCAAAAGTAATGAGAGCAGTTCATTGCCCTTCAAAAAACAAGAGATTGATTCATCTTGAGGATTTGTATTTGGATACAGAGTACCCCATTTTGTTGAGGTTGAAAATAAAAGTCTAAAGAAACTAAACAAGCATTGATCTTTTCAGATATGTTGCAACTCTCTATAGTGTTAATCAAGTTTTACAAGTAAGGGAAATAAGATGTTCATTAACACCATTCTGGCAAGTCATATGAGCTCATACATATTTAGTGAACTCTTTATAGTGTTTGAGTTCTTGTTATGATTTGTGAGGAGACCATTGATTGCTCTGTAATTCATAGAGAAAGAGCTTCCACTATTTATTGAGAAATGGGCTTCTGTAGAATTGGGCCTCATCATGTCTGTTCATATTGCTAACTTATTGATCAGAGTTAAAAACTAAAATGATCCTATTAGGCCCAGTTTTTTTTAAAAAAAATCTCTTATGTAGCACAGCTCCAAACAGAATAGAATAGATAAACAGAACGATTTGGTACTTTTTTTTTTTGTTCAAATCGATTTGGTACTATTTCTTACTTTATGATAGAAGAAAGTAGTTTTTCTTTGTTCTGAACACTACAATCTCTTTCAAACAATGTTCTAAGAGCATCATTATCCCTAAGAACCCTTAAAGGGTTCTTAGTTTTTTTTTTTGTCTGTTTTTAAAAAAAAAAAAAAAAAGGAAGAACCAATTGCGGGCCGCCACATGTCAGTGGGGTCCGCGAACAGTGCAAGAACTTCTTAAGAACTGGCTCTTGCAGAAGAACTTTAAGAGCTGAGTTCTTAAGAAAACAGTGGGTCCCACGCTAAGAATTCTGGCTAAGAGCCAGAGATAATGATGCTCTAAGAAAAAATGAAAATTAAAATGGATTATAAAGTGACATGTCACATGAAGATAAATATTCCTTTTTAAATTAACAAGGTTTTATTACTTATCACAACTTTTTTTATCAACTTAAATTTATTAATCAGATAATAAACATGTGATAATATTTGTATTTGTGAACATGTTTGTTATCACAACTTTTCTATATGCTGCATTATTAATTAATATTGTTTACTATTTAAAATATAAAAAGAATTAATAACAAGTCTTTATCCTATTTATTAAGAAATTATTATATACTTTATACGATAATAAATAATCATCCAATGATGTTTCTCTTCTTCATGTATATCTAGAAGACTATAACTATAGATTAATGATTTCTCCCCAAAGATTTTATAAATATCTTTTTCATTTTATTTAATATGATTGCTCTGTTTAAAAATACCCAAAAGTTTTAGTATCCTAGTCACCACCAACCGTGTTGCGTAAGCTTGGCTAGATTCCTCTACAGCAGCACACTATACCACAAAGATTACTACCATCGTCGATATAGCCACGTGGACACAAAATAAAATCAGAACCGTAAGAATTAAAACTGGGCCCCATCTTATAGACTTTTACATATTGACTTGTTGAAAAATAAAACGCACAAAATTGGAAAATTCCAAAATTAATCACTTTAATATTAAAAGAGAGGGATTAAATAGAGAGAAAAAAAAAAGAGAATTGGTTTAAGAAGTGTATCAGACATAGCCTTTGCCCAATCTCACTTGTGAATACGGCGCCAAGGCTAAAGAGACCCAAACAAGGTTAGTGGAGAGATCGTTCGTTTCAATGGAGCCCGAGATCACTCATCACGTCGCTTCTTGCTCCACAACTCTTACGCCAATAAAGGTTCATGCTTTTACCTAAAATTCACACAACGAATTTGATTTTGGGGAATTGTGTTATTCTTTCGTCGTGTGTGCTTGATCATCATCTGGGTTTCTCTAAAGTTTGTGACTTTGTTGATTTTTAAGGGTTTAGTGATGATTGTTTTAGTTTTTTTTTTTTTGTTTCTGTTTCAAAGGTCGATCACGTGCATTGTCCGTGTCTTTGATGTTGGATTGGTTTTGATCGTAGTGTGTTTTCACCAATTGTGATTTCTTGTTTCGTGTTGTGATCAACTGTGATCGTGTTCTGTAGTTGCTATGTAATGTCATACTTGTGTTTGGTTTTTCTCTGTTTGTTTGTGTGTTTCAACTTTATGCATAGTTAGTGTTCATACTCATTTGTTCATGTCTCTATGTGCTTGCTTCATATGTAAAGCTGAGCTTTTCAGATTGAACCAATCTCTAACTCCCTTTGTAGTCAAAGGCTTTGCTAGAGATTTTAATCATTCATTATCTTGTAGGCGGAAGCTAATGGTGTGGAGCAACAATATGAAGGTGTTCTTAATAACAACAACAATGTTGATTATAAGAACAAAGGGAAGGCTATACAATTGGAAGACGATGATGAGCAACTTGAGGTAAAAAAAGTGTCCGTAGTATTTATTAGTAAATATGCTTTCATAGCTAAAGCTGACATTTATTTATCCATCCTTAGGGATCTGCTAGCGATTGTTATGACACAACCAACAACGATCCTGGTTCCTCTCCATTATCAAATAGTTTGCTAGACCCTGATTCTTTGATCTACGAAGACGACGATGACTATTCTGATCAGTATGGCTATGAGATGGAGGATGGGCTTGAGGAGGAGGATGATGATGGTGTTGATGATTATGTGTCAGAGTATCAAGCCCTTTTTGATGCTAAGGAGAAGGATATCCCAGCTGGTGTTGAGGTGACAATGGACTGGCTTCCGAATACAGAAACTGGTAAATCAAGTGGAAGCAGCAAATGTTCTCGTGACGAACACGGGATTAAACCTGAAGCTTCTAGCAGCAGCAGCTCAAAGAAAGCAACAATGGGAAGTGGAATCCACTCAGCTCCTGTGGCTCAGCCATGGAACGCTTTGCCTCACAACTCTAAAGGAGTCATACCAAACTCTGCTTACGCATTGCCACTGAAAAGCCAGACTTACCAGTACCCTGCACAGCCTTTAAAGTATTCTTCCAGTGATCTTGAGCCTCAGACTCCTGATACCGTGATGGTGGAGGCTCCGGTTCCAGCTCCAGCTTCTTCTGGTTTAGTGCTTCCTGCACCAAACCACCCACCCTGGTATAAAGGGCTTAAAATGTTTCCTTCTGCTCGGCCTAGAGTGGAGGAGGTAATTTCAGCTCAGAGTTCTTCCAGAGTTAAGAGAAGCATGGAGGATTATCTAGGCAAGTATTTGTTTTTCAAAAAGTTTGACATCGTCGAAGATTTGGGGGACCACGAATACGCTGCTCAGGGAACAACTGTAAAGCAGGTTGCGACCAGATGAGCAATACCATTACTCTTGAATGGATGTTTTGTTTTTCTCTCGAGAACTGACTATATCTTTGTCCTACTTTCAGCATTCTAAAGAATGGACGAAAAGGATCCAAGAAGAGTGGAAAATTCTTGAGAATGACTTGCCAGGTGAGTGTAATAACATGAGTTTCCAGCTGCTTGATGTTAGCAACGTCCTAACATTCTCTTTTTCTTTTTTTTTCTTGCAACAGAGATGATATTTGTCAGGGCTTATGAGTCTAGGATGGACCTTCTGAGGGCTGTGATTGTTGGAGCCGATGGAACTCCCTACCATGATGGTCTCTTCTTTTTCGATATCTTCTTCCCGGATACATACCCTTCTGTGCCACCGGTAAGTCCAATGGAACTGTCTCAAAAGTGAGTTTTTGCTGTCTGTCTCCCAATGTCTTCTCTTTTGTGATTGTGATTTTTTTTTGGTTTTATTCAAGATGGTTCATTACCAGTCTGGTGGGCTAAGAATCAACCCAAATCTTTACAATTGTGGGAAAGTGTGTCTGAGTCTTCTCGGCACTTGGAGTGGTGCCCCGAGGGAGAAGTGGATCCCCAACAATTCTACAATGTTACAGGTTCTTGTCTCAATCCAAGGTCTAATCTTGAATGAAAAACCTTACTTCAACGAGCCTGGCTACGAGAGAACAGCGGGTTCTTCAGGCGGGGAGGCCCTATCTAACAGTTACAGCGAAAACACATTCTTACTTTCTTTAAAGACAATGGTTTACAACATGAGGAGACCACCCAAGGTAACAGGAAAACTAAAACTCATCCATTTACACACACAAAATAACAAGCTTAAAACCTTTGAAGAGAAACTTGATAGTTCTGATGTGTTTTGTTGGTTTCACAGTATTTTGAAGACTTTACGTATGGGCATTTCTTCAGCTGTGCTCACGACGTGTTGAGGGCGTGTACTGCTTATAGAAACGGAGCTTTAGTTGCATCTTTGGTGAGGGGAAAGGTTAAAGAAGGGGAAGAGAGTAGCGAGAGATGCTCTGAGAAGTTTAGGCAAGATGTGGGTAACATTGTGGACACACTTCTATTGAAGGAGTTCATTCTTCTAGGTGTCCTTGGTCTGGAACCGGAAGGAGAAGACAAACCCTCACTGACTAACGTTGCAGAGAGCAGTAACAGAGCACCGAGAAATTGAGCTCCATTGCTTCCTTTTCTTATTTTAAGTAGCTTAAGCTCTACTTAGGCGAGATTTTCTTCCATATTTAACAGAACACAGAGGACTTAGTTGATCCCCTTTCTTATTATCATGGATTTTCTTTCTTATATATGAGATGCCTTTATTGAGAAGTCACTCTCATTTTGTACAGTTGCTACCACCTCACAGAGAAATGAGTTAAAAAAAAAAGTCTTAACGATACAAGGTCTCCATTTTGACTAAAACCTTTTCTTCCGATCTCTCTGTCTCAATCAAGAAAAATGTATAAACTATTATTTATACATATGGAAATGAAAGGGACATGTTTGGTAACGTTTATTCTATTGGTTGATTTGTGAAGTGTGGGGATGTGTTATAATCAGTGTTCTAAAAATCAGCCTAGTCGACAAATCAGGTATGAGCGAAACGATTTTTTCAAACCGATTTCCTAAAAAATCGGTCTAAGCGTTCAAAAAATCGGCCTAGGCACCCACCTAAACAATAATTTTTACAAAACGCCTAGTGACCGCCTAGAGTACTATGGTGTTAATGGTAGCCCTGCTTCGCTTGGTAAAATGTCTATACTGTTAAGTTCAAAGTTTTTTTTGTTTTTTTGCTGGTTTATATCGTTTTAAGAAATGGAATCTTGTCTTTCGAAACATTATAAGCATATTGTAATGTCAGATGGCTTGATGATTGATTCTTCAATTCTGAAACTAAAAAGTTATGCTTCTACCAAAATGCTTCTTTGTTTTGGTTTACATAAGGAATGGAGTATTTTAAAAAGTGGAGAATGAAGCAAAAGGATTAGAACCAATGATGTTTTTATTTCTTGGCAAAACTCAACTTCTCAGGGTCAATCTCATCAATACGAATCATCATCACGAGGCCATTATCTTCTTTAGACCAAGCAATGGATTCTCCCTCCAGCAGCTTTGCAATTGCAGTATGCTAAGAAAACAAAGTGAACCAAATCAACTCAAGTTCCTTTTAGAGAGATGAAGATAAATGAGTTAAGATAGTTTACCCTTCGTTTGCATTTGGAATCTTCCTTGTTGTCACCTAGTTTGACTCTAAGGTATCTGATAGCTGAATCATGAAACAAACACACAAACAGATAAGATTCGTTTAACAAAAGCAAAAGGTTTGGTGAGAGTATTTTGAAAACGTACATGGAATGCTAGAGAAGTTCTTAAGTTGGAGTTTGAGAAGACGAAGAGCTTCCCTTGGTTCAAGCTCATTCACATTCACTAGTACTACCTCTTCTTCCTTACAAGTGGAACCATTGTCTTCCCTATACCATGGTTTTGAATTTTCTCAACACCTTTTGCCAGTGGAGTATATAGCAAAAGGTTACAGTACATGACTGAAAATAAATGGATTAACCCACTTGACTTCAAGCATCTTTGCTATGGATTTGTCATCAGCTTCTCGAGCTTTTTGTCCAAAGAAGTGTCCCTGTGTATTGTGGTAGATACCAACTAGTTACTTATATAACACAAGAACCACATAGAGATCACATTCAACCACAATGTGTGTACCTTTTGCACCAGTCTCTGTGCTCGCTCGGTTTCTCCTTTGGAGAATGCTTCTACAGCCTGCCACAGAGAAAGGTGTTACTTATGCAACCATCACATGAATCCTTATGATCTAAAAGACTTACAGCTCCGTAATATTCTTTCATCTCATGCAAATTCTCGTGCACTGCTTTACGATGTGCCTTATATTCATTTTCATCATCTTCATCTATCAAAAGTAGAAAACATAATATAGTTTAGCAAACTCTTGAAAAATGAGAGACTAAACTCAAGTAAACGTTACATGTAATGACTCTGACACGGTTACCTTCTTTAGATGTATGTGAAGATGGTTGCACAGTAACTACTCTCTCTTTAAAAGGGTCTTCCAGAGGTTTAATAACAGGACGACAGCAGCTCTTCCCTCCTTTCTACAAATCTCCGAGTTAGTTTGGCACTTCCTCATGTTTTTCTGCACCTGAGAATAAAGCTTCTAAAACCTCCTTTTCAAGACCAGAATTGTCCTTGCCTCCTTCCTGTGAACATATCAAGGTTCTTGCTCCATCACTGCATCATCACAGAGAGAAAGAGATCAAAACGATTGCCAAGGGAAGGATTATGTACAAAGATTGACTAGAAAAAGCGTTACCTCTGAGAAAATTCCACTTGGTTGCAAGATGTGGATCCCTGTCTCTGAGGATCAACTTTTGTCATCTTTAAGAAGAAGAGAATAGACCAAGTAACCAACCAGAGTCAACTTTAGTAGAAAACATTCTATAACAACCACCAAAACTGAATGTCATATAGCAAAAGCTCACAAGTTCATTGGAAATTCCAACATCAGCATGCTTCTTGGTACCAGACAAGTCAAGTAGTTTCTCCGTACTCTGCAATATAATTTAAGAATATAGATTGGATGCCTAAAGAAGAAGTTAATCACACAAAGATCCAACGGAAATAATCACAGGAGCCATATGCCAAGAGCTATAGAGATACCAAATAACAATCAAGTGAACAAAATTAGAGGAGACCGTAGGAATGATTAGTCAACTCTATCCCACAGTTCAGTCAAGAAAAAATAGTATTAAAACACCAAAAAAGGATTGTCAAAGTAGCTAAAGGGTATAACTGTAAAGAGAGTGATGCAACTATAAAGGTCACAGTTCATAATAAAGCTGGAGGTCATCTTGATAAGCTTCAAAGGTATGTGAGAATATAATATAATTTACCCAAAACGTAAGAGTTTTATAAGATACATTACTTATCTCTGAGTCTGAGCTAAGGGGACTTGGCTTACCTTCTTAACATCATAGCCGCATATGCCTGATAGTGTGATGGAAAAGCAGATAAAATTTTAGCAGCGAAGATCATAAAACACCAATTTAAAGAAGAAAAGGATGTGTAATTAAGGAAAGAAAGTAGATGAAATGCTTACCAAGAATCTGGTGAATAACCTCTGTGCTAGCTTGAAAGCCTTCTCCAAGCATCTTAACAATAAACTCCTCAACCTCAGTTGGAGCCCTGCTTATGATGTTTGCCTCATTTCCTTTTGGCGTTTCTTCACACCACATCTCAGTCTCTTGTATATCCTTTGAGTCTATCTTTACCGGTTTAGTTGCTTCTTGGCTAGCATTAGATACAGGTCTGGTTCTAACATACTCCTTACCAATAACACTTGAAACACTGCCAATAGATACAGAACTCTTTTTTGGCTTCAATACTTTGCCATCTTCTTGTCGTTGAGCTGGCTTTGAGGAGGTTGCTCCCACTTGGTCACTGTGAGGAGTCTTTTCAGTCATGGCAAAGAGAATCTCACCAGCCACATCAACATTATGGCTAGCTTCGTGGTACGCAGCAGTTATGTCATCGAGAGAGAAACGAGAACCAAAAGCATCGAGAAGCACTTGCAAGCTTCTTGAATCTTGATCATTAAGTGAAGAGCTTACACTCATTGACATCTCTCTCCTTCTATATCACAGTACAAAACAAAATGGTTCAGTTATGCTAAAGCAAGTTTCAATCTTTGGCTAGGAACTAAAAGCAGAACATGGCTTGTAACTACGTCCGAAAAAAAAAAGAATACTTTGAACATCGATTTGGCACAGAGATGAAATTTAGTAAAAAAAAATTATAGAAAAAACGATTTTGTAACTATAATCAAGCGGAGATTTACGAAAAGGAAATGCCTTTGCTACAATAAGCAATGCCAAGGAGACAATAATAGAATGTTAAAGAGTTCGCTTACCTAAAAGGGAAGAAGGCTGTTCAATCGAAAGGCTGAAACTTGACAAGTCTACCGGAGACATGTAACACGGTGGTTGCACGAGGAGTGAGGAGTATCAAGTTTTTTTAATATTGTATTCAGGTCCTTTATGTTTTATTTATTTGTTGATTAAGTCTCCATAGTTTTACTCTTTATCAAAAGAAGCACTCTTTGTTTTGTATTTGACAAAACCTGAAACTGTTAGAGAGGAGTTATTAGCTAGAAATGGTCAACGAGGATTCTATGGGGCTGTGTAATTGGTAAATGTTCTTAGAGATTTGAATCTGTTTTCTCCACACCTTGTTGATTAACCATATGACGTTTAGGTTTTATATATGGTTTGTTGTAGAAAGACAAACACAGAACAGGCCACATGCTTTGGTTGTGAAGGTTCTACCAACTTTTAGACATATATAATAACATCTTGTTGTAAAGATTTTGTGTGGATGGAGTTTTCTTATTTGGCAAATCATTCTATTAAGTTTTCAAGACTTCAAGTTGCTAAACATACAATTTGTGTTATCAAGAAAATCTCACTAATGTTCTTCATGCTAAGTTTGTGAATCACTTTATTTTATGCGTATTTTCAGCAGAGGCATTTTGCGTTTATGAGGATGTGTTTTGTTTTGAAGTGAAAGTCTCACATCCTATAAAACCATGAGGTGCTTCTTTACTCGGAAATGTACATCAGGATCAACTTATATTAAAAAATGGGAAAGGGGCACCAAGGCAAATGCTTTGGATTTGTTCTCTTACTATGCTTCTTCAGTTCAACTTTCGCACGCAGGATTCTTAAGGATCTAGACCATGTAGTAAAGCCTTGGAAGGTTAGTTTGAGAGAGCAAGAACATGGCTTGTTCAGTGTAGAACCTGAGCACAAAGTCAAGGCTGGTCATAAGCTGCAGTCCATGTGGGGTGAACCAGAAGAGCCTGAGGACAAGGTCAAGCCTGATCATGAACTGCAATCCATGTGGCGTGAGCTAGAAGAACCTGATCCTGAAAAAAAGTTTGGTCATAAAGAGATGCATGATTACAAAGAGAAGCTTAATGATGGTGGCAAAGAGAAGATTGATAACATAGAGAAGCCTAATCATAAAGTAAAGGCTGACCACACAGTTAAGCCTATGGGATATGGCTATGGCATTGGTTATGGCAGTGGAGGCAGTGGCTTTGGAGAAGGAATTGGCTCTAGTGGAGGAAGTGGCTTTGGAGAAGGAATAGGCTCTAGTGGAGGCAGTGGTTTTGGAGAAGGTATAGGCTCTAGTGGAGGCAGTGGCTTTGGAGAAGGGATTGGTTCTAGTGGAGGCAGTGGCTTTGGAGAAGGGATTGGCTCTAGTGGCGGTTCAGGTGTTGGCATTGGAGAAGGAAGAGGATCAGGGTCTGGCCAACCTAACTGCGGTCCGGTCAATGGAGCCCCAGGTAGTGGATACGGTGAAGGCATTGGACAGGGTAGTGGTTCAGGGGAAGGGATTGGTATTGGTATAGGAGGAAGTGGCTCTACTGGTGTACCAGGCACAACAATCCCTCCCATAACTGTACCAGGCACAAATATCCCTCCCATAACTGTACCAGGAACCCATATTCCCGGTTTTGTGATTCCGGGAGTTACGGTTCCTGGCTTTGGTACTGGTGGATGCCAAACCGGTGGGTGCACCCCAACCATGCCATACTACCATCCACCTGTATACCAACCACCAAACTGTCCACATTGTCCTCCTTTCGGACAAGACAAACACATGTCAGATAAAGGAACCATGACAGAAGCTCTTGCACCCACTTCAGACGAGATGCACATCTAGGCTTTCACTGTCCACATAGAGTCTAAAAAAATCACTCATAAGGAGATTACAGTATATTTTTGGTTTTGATAAAAGCTTCACGTTAAGTTGAATAATCCAACGTTGCCCAAAATAAAGTTTTTAAATAAGTGAGGAATATGGTTAAGAAAAAGTATTATCATTGTGCTGCATACAATGATATTATGTAAAGAGGCAGGCAGCTGGATCTGTATTTGCATTTTCATGGATGTATCTTTAACTATGAGTTTTAATATAATGAAATTGAGGTTTTAAGAGAAGATCTTAAGAACCTTGCCTGTTTGGTTGTGCTAAATGTCAGTCACAACAAACTGTCTCAACTTCCAGCAGCCATTTGACAACATTAACATGGGAATTCATATATGATGTTTGTAAGATTTGTATTTGTATGAACAACTCCATATTATTCATCTGGGAGAGATTTTGATTCTTCTTGATGAGAATTAAGACACTTATGTAAGAGATTTTTGCTTTCCTTGGTTTGTAATCCACTACTTCTTGTCTTTCATGACTTCAATAGATGAAAAAACTTTTTCAAATGGGTGGTCTTTGTGAATGCTAACCTAAATTTTGTGTTGTTTATTATGTATGTAATGTTTCTTTCCTATATTACTAATCTTGATCTAAATATAGATATGTGGTTCGTTTAATAGAAGAATGAACTGAATACATGATTATTAAAAATGGCTACGATTAATTATTATACAATTATAGATGACTTTAATATAATATATATATATTGATTTTTAGAATATATTCTTTCTATTTTTACGGTTTTACACATTAAAATTTAACTATAAATGTATTATTTTCTATAGTTAACATTTTCAATAAATTTAAATTAATAAAAATTTAGTAAACATAATCTTTTAAATTTAAAGTTTTCATTATTAACTCATAAAACAAAAACAAAAAATAGTGGCAAAAAGTTGTGAAACCAAACATCTATTAGGCAATTGAACAAATTACCAATTTTTTTTTTGTCCGCCGCCCATTTAAAATTAGATCAAGTGGTGAACAGATGAGTCGGTACTCCGAAGAGCACCTCCGTCTGGCCTGGTCTGATCTATATAGGAAAAAGTAAATCATTTCCTCCTTGCTTCTTTGGCTAGTGCATCCACTCGACCATTGATACTCCGAGGAATATGAGACAAGCTCACATCCTCGAAGCCCTCCTGAAGTCTCTGAAGTATCTCGATCTCTGTAGTGAAAGTCGGCCAGTCCTCTGCACAAGATCCGAGCAGTCTGTTTCAAACCGTATCGAGGTTATCCACAGGTCTCTCAGACAAGAAGCTGCCCATAGTAGGCATTCCATCTCTGCATGCAAAGCTGATCGGCTCCTTGTACACGCTCGTAATCCAAACCACTCTGAACCCATCTGATCCTTAAGACTCCACCCTAAGCCACTTACACTGCCATGATTGATCCATGATGCATCAATTTGACATGTAGAGATTTGAGAGAGCCCAGGGGGCTCTGTTGTGGCTTCTGCAGCATGAATCACTACATGTACCTCAACGTCTTCCTCTTTCTCGTTTGCTTTCCTCCAGCATTCTGCTTCTAGGGACGCGTGCTGAAGGGTATCCATCGGGGATATGACTTTCCCATTGAAAAGTTTTTCGTTTCTCGCCTTCCAAATATAACAACAGATTCATGGAAATGTGTCGAATTGTGGTCTCCGAGGAGCCACCTCTTTTCTCTTCCAAAAAAGGAAGTTTATATTTTGGTAGATAGATGTACTCGGGAAGACACCCGGAATGGACGGATAGTCCGATAAAGCCCAAACCTGCAGGGCAGGGGGAAATTCAAAAAGAAGGTGGTTAATCGACTCCACTGGGCCAGCACATCTAGGACAACTCCTATCGGTGCCCAGGTGTCTGTAGGTGAGCCTCTCTGCTGTCGCCACACAGCCCGAGATAGCTTGCCACAAAAAATGCTTCATCTTGCTTGGAGCCTCAATCCTCCACACATGACTCTGAAGGCCTGTGATACTCGGTTGAAGAACCAGTTCTGGTGTAGGGCTTGTCTTGTTTGATTGAAGTAGGTCATAGCCAGTTTTAACTGAGTATGCTCCTGTCTTTGTGTGGTCCCAAACATATCCATCCGGAGCAGAGGAGCATGAGGGTTTAATCCCAAGTATCAAAGGGATATCGTCTGGCTGGAAATATTCCCGTAGAAGCTGTACATCCCACTCCTTGGTATCATTCCTAATAAGGGCTTGAACCGGGAGGCGGGGAAGTCTGTAGACAATATGATCGGCATGCCTAGGTGGTCGGGCCACTGAGTCAGGGACCCAGTTCTCACTCCACACCCTCGTATCTCGACCCGTACCAATTCTCTTTCGTAGCTCCGAAAGGAGTAAAGGTTTTGCTGCCATTATACTACGCCAGCCATATGAAGGGGAATATGTCCGTCGATCTTCCAAGGGAGAGGTATCGTAATAGTACCTCCCCTTTAGGACCCGTGCCAATAAGGAGTTCGGGTAGTGAATCAAACGCCATAATTGTTTCGCAAGAAGTGCTAAGTTGAAATCATGAAGGTCACGAAAGCCTAGTCCCCCTAAATCCTTAGGGATACAGATCTCGTCCCATGCAATCCAATGTAAACCTCTGCTGTTCTGTTTCGAGCTCCACCAAAAATTTGAAGTTGTGCTTTTTAGTTTATCAGTAATGCCTTGTGGAATTAAGTAACACGACACTGGGTATGTAGGAACTGCTTGGGCCACAACTTTAATCTGAACTTCTTTTCCTCCTTTGGACAGTAATCTCGAAGACCAGTTGTTTACTCGCCCATTCAGCCGATCTTGTACGTAGGAAAATACTTTTGTTTTCGAGCCACAAATATGTTCAGGTAATCCAAGGTACATTCCCATGCCTCCTTCAGCCGAGAAACCCAGAACTTCTTTTATCTCTTGTTTCCTAGAGTAGTCCACACGGTTCCCAAAGAACATCGAGGATTTTGCCGCATTTAATTTTTGTCCAGATGCTTTCCCATAAATGTCTATGATATCTATGATCTCCCTGCATTGACTTACTTCCGCCTTACAGAAGAAAAGACTATCATCGGCAAATAGTGGGTGAGAGGTTCTTGGGCTCGCTTGGGCCACCCGAAGACCTACAATCTTCTTCTCCGCTTCCGCTCCATTCAAGAGCGAGATCAAAGCTTTCGTACACAAGATAAACAAGAAGGGAGAAAGGGGGTCTCCTTGCCTCAGACCCCTTCTTGGTAAGATCCGGCCTCTCGGTTGTCCATTGACTAGGACTTGATATGAGACTGACGTAACACAACACATAATGAGGTCAACCAGTCTTTCATCAAAGCCCATCTTTAACATCAGAGTTGCCAAAAAACTCCATTCCACTCTATCGTAAGCTTTACTCATATCAGTCTTGATGGCCATAAAATCTTCCCTACATCTCTGGTTCGTTCTTAGGGCATGAAAGTTCTCTTGCGCTATCAGGATGTTGTCAGTGATCAAGCGTTTTGACACAAATGCAGATTGTGTCTCTGAGATCAAGCGTGGAATAACCCTTTTAAGTCTCTTGCATAAGAGCTTAGATATAATCTTGTAGCTAACATTGCAGAGACTAATCGGTATAAACTCAGACATGTCCCGGGGTTTCTTCTTTTTAGGGATAAGGCAAATATTCGTCTGGTTCAAAAGTGGGTCGAAACTGCCTGACGCGAAAAAATCTTGTACAAGTCTAATAATGTCTTGCCGCATCTCACTCTAGAATTTCTGAAATAATTTACTTGTCATACCATCCGGTCCAGGAGCTTTGTCCGGATTTATCTCGAAGAGAGCTCTTCTAATTTCCTGTTCCGACGGTTCCTCTAAGAGTAACCTATTGTCGGCTTAGGACACTTTTTCAGAGATAAAACGGAGTGAGGAGTCTATCTCTGTCGGTACAGAAGTAGAGAAGAGGTCACGAAAGTATTGAACAGCCACGTTCTCTACTTCGATTTCACTCTCTACCAACTTCCCATGCTTGTCTTTGATACTGATGATTCTATTCTGGGCTCTTCGTTGTTTTGTGATGGCATGGTGAAATTTTGTGTTTCTGTCTCCATCTCTATGCCACTGGTCTCTACTTTTTTGTTCCCAAAAAGTATTTTCGTCTTTAAAGGCCAATATCAACTGTCTTCTTAAATCCTCCAACTCTTCCGTCGTAGAATTATCATCATCTTGTGCCAAGTCTATCTTGTCTTTTAATTCTTTAATTAGTGTAGCGGAATTTGTTGGGTTTTGCTTCTTCCAGGAACTAATTCTATTTCGATATGAGGTAACTTTTTGATGAAAATTCCTCATCGGAATTTCATCAAATTGTCCCCATCCCGAGATCACTGCTTCCTTGAACCCTGGTTTACCGATCCATCTCTTGTCAAATCTGAAATTCTTCTTTTTCCTCCTAGCACCGGATTGAATCCGTGCTAAGACCGGTATGTGATCTGATCCCCATAGTTGTAGAAATTCCACAACTGTATGGGTAAAAAAAGCATGCCACTCTTCATTTGCCACTACCCTGTCTAGTTTGCATTTAACTTTTCCTGAACGTCTTTTTCCCACCCACGAGAATGAATTTCCTTTATATGGGAAGTCAAGCATTCCACAATTTTCCAACATGATTCGGAAAGGGAAGAATGAGCTCTCTAAACGACGCCTTCCTCCCCTCTTCTCATGGTTCCCCGTGATCTCGTTGAAATCTCCAATCATGAACCAAGCTTTGCTTCGTGTTGTACTCATGCATGACAATCTTTCCCAAACGAGATCCCGATGTCTAACAACAGGGTCACCATACACAAAGGTCATAAAAATTTCATGTCCTTCAAGCTTGGTTTTAATATCTATCATGTGGATGTCCGCATATAAGATAGTAACTGACGGGTCATCCATATAAAAAAAGTGCTAGACCTTCACTTCGACCAACAGGATCGACGGTGCAAACATGGTCATATCCATAAGAAACTTGCAAATTTTGTAGAACATGGCGATTATTTTTTGTCTCTGATAAAAATAGAAATCTAGGTAGGAAACATTGATGCAATTCATCAAGATGTTCTTTTGTCAAATCGGCTCCCACTCCTTGACAATTCCACGCCACCGCATTCATCGTAGAAAATTAGTGATTCTAAAAGTATTTAGGTATGCTGGACACATTAACATTAATTAAAAATTAATGTAATGAGCCAGAACCAGCTGTCAACGCACCCTATATCAGGATGCAAGACCGGAGAACTGGAGCGTAGAAGACACAGTTCTAAACGAACCGAATAGTTGGAGCAAAGAAGACACAACTTGGAAGGGATCTCGTCAGATCTGGATTGTAGCGGTGGCTCGGGGCGTTTCAGACAAAACTCCGTCGGGGCAGGCCCGTCTTAAATTATTTAGGGACCTTAGGCAAAACATAAGAAAATGGACCCTATATAGGTAGGATGGACATTTTTGTTACTAGCTATTTTTAAAATGAACCCTATATAGGTAGGATGAACATAAGAAAATAGACCCTATTATTACAAAAATCAGACTAAAAATTTTTTTGTACCCATGGACCCATGGCAATTGCCCCTCTTGCCATGGTCAAGAGCCGGCACTGCGTCGGGGATAGACCACTGGAGAAGAGAACAAAGGTGAAAGCGGTGACTCGGGGCGGTTCAAGATAAACCTCCGTCGGGGATAGACCATTGGAAAGAGAATTTCAAAATTTGAAACGCGCACCTCGGGAAGAGGGCCAGAGAGTACTTTTTCTCTCTACAACAAGTTACCAATTATAAACACAGATATGGGGGAAAAAAGTTTAAATAATTTTTAATATACAAAACAGTGTCAAGACGACGACCAAGTAAGCCTCTCAAAATATTCTACGAACTGGCTCTATGACAGAGAGGAGGAAGAATCGCCACAAAAGAAGAAAGCGTAAGAAGCAAGATATTGTCTTTTTATATTCCTCTTCACACGTCTTCCACCATTCCTCTTAGATAAGAAAGAAAATAACTCTGTTTTTAGACTTTAGGTTTCATTTGTTGATTTAGTGGCAAGTCTCTGCACCGATAAAGTCAAGAGCTTTTGCTTTCCAGGTTAGCTCTCACGCATTCACATTACTCCACGCTCTGTTTCTTCTTCTTCTACTGCTATTCGATCGAAAGTTCCTTCCTTTTTTGGTTTGGTTGATTGCTTGCCTGTTTCTCTGTTTTGGGTTTTGATTCTTTCAGGTAAATCTCGAAGAATCTTCGGTGGATTGATTCCTGTGACTCTGTTTTGCTATTCGATTTCATATCTCTTTCTACCATCCAACGTCTTCTTTATACGCTACTTCAATTGCTCTGCCTTTCGCCTCAAAACCTGACCCCTAAAGTCTAAACCTTTCACCCTCTAGTAGCTTGCAAGCCACACAAAGTACCAATCTTTACGTTCCATTAGCTCCTTTGAAACTCTGTTCTTAGATAAATGGCTGAGAGGAACTTGTTGGTTTCGTTAGAGGATCTTCCTTCTCATTTGATCTTGGAGGTGTTAACCTCTGGCCGGCTTAACGCGGTTGATCTACTTAGCCTTGAGTTGACCTCTAAGGTGTTTGGAGGAAGCTCTGGATTGTTGTACTCTTTGAAGTTCAGATCACTAGCTGATTATGCAGCGTCTCAGCTATGTTATGTACATCCTGTCTATGTGGGAATGGGTTTGACTACACAGAAAGAGCTCTTTGCGAATTGTGAGGGGAACTGGAAACGGCTTTTGAGGTTCTTGCAGTCTGTTGAGCAGTCCTCAGATATGGTTCAAATCTCTGCAGGCAATGTATGGTCTCAGTCTGTTAATGTTTCATATAGACATTAGTGTTAGATCATGTTCAATTGGGGTCCTTAAGGGGAGTATTTACAAAAAAAAAAAAATAATCAGTGAATTCCACTAAAAGTTAAGGATTCGATTCTTAAAATCTCTAAATAAAGACTCTTTCTCAGTGAATTTTTATACTGTTTGCGGGCCCCATACACGTTG
This sequence comes from Moricandia arvensis, assembly GCA_905132765.1. Lineage (NCBI taxonomy): Eukaryota > Viridiplantae > Streptophyta > Magnoliopsida > Brassicales > Brassicaceae > Moricandia > Moricandia arvensis. The sequence goes on from CAJHQP010001026.1 coordinate 111,230, forward strand.
TGGATGCTCTTAGGTTGGTCAATGAAGTTGTGAAACTGGTATAAAGAATAGGAGTATAGCTCTGAATGATTATTGGTATATGGAACTCCAGGATTGATTTGGTTTAGAGGTCACAAATGCATTTCTTTGATTCTTTATGCAGATGCAAGTTACAACGGGAAGGTATCACACATTGCTAATCAACAACTCAAAGGTTTACTCTTGTGGTTCGAGTTTGTCTGGTGTTCTTGCTCATGGTCCAGAAACTACTCAGTGTGTAGCGTTTACGCCTATAGAGTTCCCGTTCTCTGCTCAAGTTGCTCATGTCTCAGCCACACAGAACCATTCTGCTTTCGTATTGCAATCTGGAGAGGTTATTAGCTTCTGTTTCTATATAAACATTTCTGTTGAGTATATTTTTTGCTTGCCATGGTCGCTTATAGTGTGAAATGTGGCACAGGTTCTCACATGTGGGGATAATTCATCGCATTGCTGTGGTCACTTAGATACTAGCCGTCCAATATTTAGGCCTAAGCTTGTTGAGGCCTTGAAGGGAACTCCTTGTAAACAGGTAAAACTGATACCAACTCTATCTAGACCAAATGATATTCTAAACATTGACAAACTCATCTTCTAAACCAGGTTGCTGCTGGGCTGCACTTCACTGTGTTTCTAACAAGAGATGGGCGTGTGTTTACATGTGGATCAAACACACATGGACAGCTTGGTCATGGCGATACCTTGGACAGTCCAATACCCAAAGCTGTTGAATTTTTTCAAAACACTGGTCCCGTGGTGCAAATTGTAACTGGACCAAGCTATGTTCTAGCTGTGACACAGGATGGCTCGGTTTACTCCTTTGGCTCTGGTTCTAGCTTCTGTCTTGGTCATGGGGAGCAACAGGACGAGCACCAGCCGCGTGTTATTCAGGCTTTTAAAAGAAAAGGTATTCACATACTCCGTGTCTCTGCAGGGGATGAACACGCCGTGGCACTTGATTCCAATGGCCGTGTAAGTTCTCTTTGTTTCCATCATCATTTGGTTTTGAGAAATCAGAAGAATCTTGTTTTGAATGTTCCTTTAAAACGCTTAGGTATACACATGGGGTAAAGGTTACTGCGGTGCTCTAGGCCATGGAGACGAAAACGACAAGATCACTCCTCAAGTTTTGGTCAGTCTCAACAACTGCCTTGCTGTCCAGGTCAGACATTCTTTCTAATATCTTCCTTCTCAATCTTTGAGAAAAGGACACTTGGTTATGTTATTTAGGTTAGTTCAATGCAGTTTTAGTTTGGTTTAGATCGTTTTAACTGGCTAAGAAATGTCCTAATCATGAGTTTGATTTGGCTTGTAGGTGTGTGCAAGAAAGAGGAAGACTTTTGTATTGGTGGAAGGTGGAGTATTGTATGGGTTTGGGTGGATGGGATTTGGAAGCCTTGGGTTCCCGGACAGAGGAGTTTCAGACAAGGTCTTGAGGCCAAGAGTGTTGGAGAGTCTGAAACAACACCGTGTCGCTCAAGTTAGCACCGGTTTGTATCACACCATTGTGGTCACTGAAGGTGGTCGCATATTTGGTTTTGGAGATAACGAAAGAGCTCAGCTTGGTCATGACTCACTACGTACCTGCTTAGAACCTACAGAGATCTTTCTCCACTGTGGCCGTTCTCGTAGCCGACTTTGTTGATACAAAACGTAAATAAACAACATGTTTGCATGAACCGGGATTGAGATTGGATTAACTGGCTAGTGTATTTTGTATGATTCTGTATCTGTTTGATTTTTTTTTTTTTTTGAGTCATGGGACTGTATCAGAGATATTGAAACATTGACGGTCATGGCTTTTAAATTAAGACCCTTCTCTCAAATCCTCCATAGTTTGAATATTTATTTGTATTAGTTATGACTTGTGAGAAATGAAGCTATGAGAAAGGTGATTCGAAAACCAGAGCAGAAGTGATGAGAAAAGGAATATTTCACTTCCCAACTATTTACAATTGATGCATTTAATATCTACAATTCGAAACAACATCATGTTTTATTAATAGAATATCATTTTAATATAAAAAGTATTTAATCTTTAATTATTGCTTGCGCAAAAGTATTTATGCGTAACATCGGATCTGAAATATCCAACCATTAATGCTTATACAGAAAATTAATATTTTTTGTCAACTTTTTAACGGTTGACAATTTTAATCATATTTTGCATAATCAATGATTTGTTTCAAAATAAATTTGGACAGGTAATTTTTATACATGTTTTGATGCAATTGATTGCAATAGTTGGAAAACAAAAAATTATATTTTCTGTTATGATCCATATAAGTTTTTAAGTCACTATATCAACTAATTTCTTAAAATTTCAAGTTAAGAAAATTTATAAAGATGAATAAAATCAATATACAGGGGTGGAATTATTACTTGAGATGGATCTGATACGAAAATCAGATATATGGAGTACCTGGATCTGTCAAAACTGGATATGAATTACTTGATCCGGATTTTTTAAATATACTAAAGGTTTTAAAATTTATTAGTAACTACTCTCACTCTATTTTCTTTGTTTTACTTTGCAAGACATGGTGTTCAAAAAAAAAATCCTTTGCAAGACATTACTTTATAAGAACACTTTTCATAACATTCTTACAAGTTACAACCAATCACCCTCGCTCTTGCTCTTATAGCAGGCTCCTTACTGACTCTAATCATGCTTCCTTGTCCACCTTATACTAAAACAGTCACCTAGTCTCTTAGACTAAGCTCACATGGGACTAGTCTAGCAACTCTTCCCAACTCCATATCATAGAACCTAAACATTGTAACTTAGTTATTTAACGGACCAACTCATCATTTGAACTTAACTAATAACTCATCAATGACAAGTTACTGGAACAACTTCTTTTACTTTAATCTTTGGTTACCGTAACAAGAGTTCTTGTACATGTTCATCATATTTTCTGATATTAACCATCAACACATATTGCATTTGATTTCTGGTGTAATTTTCATCAAAACAATGAAGGAAGATTTCATTATTTCCTTCCCACAAACAACACAATAAACAAAGTAGACAAAAGTATACAAATTTGTACACTACCAAGACGTCTTGAACATTGGTATGAGAACAAGTTTGACAATTGACAAAGATATCTTTTATGATACAGAAGAAGAAGAAGAATCAAAAAAAGTTCTAACAATAAGCAGTTTAAATCATTGATCGCAAATCTAAACGCACAACAGAAGATTAGTGAGTCGTAATTGAAACCTTGGAATCACTGGTTGTGGAAAAATACAATCCCAAATGAGCGACGACTTCAATTTGTTTGAAAAGAGTAACTAGGTTTTAGTATATAATGTTAAAGAGTGTAAGTTATTACTTTATTTTCTTACTTTGTGAAATCTAGGGTATTAGTCATGTCTAGTCTAATTTTGGTAACAACCACAACATCTTATGGTTTCTTACCGGGATTTTTTAAGATTTTGATAACAACACAATATTTTTAATGATTATCTAATTAAATTTTTGATACTAAATTTTTATGTTTTGATTTTCTCTCTTTATCTTTGACCACTAAATTTGATACTCCATATCTGTTTTTGCAGTGCTAAACCCTAAATCTTAAATCATAATCCCTAAACCCTAAACCAATTAGTATTGTATTTGATAAGCTTATAATTTTGTTCTAATTTTATTTTATGTGATATGATATTAGATTAGATTGATACACAACTCAACTTTAATTATTGGACATAATACTTTATAATAAACTACAACAATATGACATATTGAAACATAAGATTCCAAAAGCATTTAATCAAAGACTAAAAAAGCAAAACTAGAAAACGTACAAGTTTATTTATGAAAATTTGTCAGACGAATGAGATAATTACAATAGTAAACTCGTATATGAAGAAGAAACACAGATTACAAAATCTTATTCATATACAACAACAGTTAGTTTGTATATGATTTTGTTACCTTAATTCACTGACAACTAGAGCTTCCATTAACTCATAATTTCTGTGATGGAGATTAGACGCAATTTTTTACCTCTTAGCTGATAAGTACTTACCCCTTATTGCATTTTATATAAAGAAAATTCAAAAATCTAATTTCATTTTATAATATATTAAAGTATATGTCGTGAACTGATAACGTAACTTTGTTTTATAAGGCACTCATCTATTCTTATGAATTTTTTTTTATAATTAGTAACAGATAATTAATTGTTGTTTTTTCATAAGTTGATACTGGAAGTCTTGTCACATGTTCGTAACTCACAGGTACCAAAAGTTGGTCACAGAATAGCCGCAGCTATTACAATTCCTATTTTGTCACAATTTTGTCTCAAATTGAGACTGTTTTTTTTTCCACGGTTTATTTAGTCATAATATTGTGACACACTGATACATTTTTGTGACACAAAATTTTAGTCACACTACTGTATATAAAACGTCACATATTTAAGACGTATATTTTTAATCTTAAGTATTCGTCACAATAACACAAATTTTTTGTAGTGAGTATTGTCATAGTGTTGACTAAATCTACTTTGTTAGTGCATATGACAATCTGTATATTGTCTCCACATATTAGGTGAATCTCTTTGTATCAGTGTGAGATAATGAAGAGAATTGATGTCGAACATAATGATTGCACAATCTCCACATATCCTATTTACACAACATAAACCTTATATAATAAACATCATACACATCAACAATAGACAATATCGAAAGCGAAAATTTACAAACATGCATCGCGAATCAAATCAAATAAGGCAAAACGTATCCTACCATAATTTGTCATGAAGTCAATAGGATACAAATATTCATTGCCTGGAAAGCACACGTGAACATAATCAGAACTCAATACAAATTATTATTCATCTCATGCAAAATGAACTCAATATGCTAAAAAAGATTTATAACAAGAAACAATATTTTTATATAAGAGAAATTAAATAATTAAGCTAACGAAAGATTATAAAATTTAATATATTTTCACTTAGTCCTACAAAATTAGTGCAAGTTTTCAAATTATAACTGATTTTTCATAGATAAATAGTCAACTAACTCAATTTTGTTCTATAATATATTCAAAACAAAGATAAGTTTGACCTGACCTACTAATTTTTTTTAAAATACTACACTTAGAATAACTGAAATATGAAACAAATATAAAAATGTATATTCTATTAAAATAATAAAGATTGAATATTATTGAGAGGTATAGTTAATATGGTAGAACTGATGATAATGAGACGATTTGATGGGTGCCAAAAAATGATAATAAAATTTAAAATTAAAGAAATTTGTTCAATGTAAAGTTTATTATGTCTAATTATGTTATTTATTTCACTTATATCAAATTGATTAAAACAAATGTGTCTTTAAAAAGTTAAAGTAGGAATATCAAATGCGACCAACTATTGTATGTTATGGTAAAATAAAGATTAGCTAAATAAATTATTATTGAAGTAGGAATTTAATATTTTTTTAGCAAATGATGTCAATATGAAAAATCTTAGATTTATTTTTTTATTAAAGTTTAATTGGTCTCTAAATTGTACTTGGTTTCTAAGGTAAATTATGATATTATGTTCTTATATAAATAATTTATTATTCATGGAATAAAACATATAAATTTTTTATTTATTTATAATACTTTATCAACACGAGTTTTTAACCGAATTAAAGACACTAGCAGACGTCTTAGATATGCCCTTGCTCTTAAAACGAATTTGCTTTGTTGAAGTCTTGGATAAGTAGTTGGATTTTTAGAAGTTGTTTATTTACTAGATTTTGAAAAAGAAAACAGAATTACATAACAAATTAGAAAAGGAAACGGATAAGAACACGTCGGACACGTCGGACATGTCTTATCCAAAACTAAAATCCAAGTCATCATCACGTGGAATCAATCCATATAATGATATAAATACACTCTTAACATCAAACACTTTCTCCTCGTTACAAATTAACATTCAAACAACAAAAGATTCAAGATCAAAGAAAAAAAAATCAAAATGTTGGCAATATTTCAGAAAGCGTTTGCTCACCCACCAGAGGAGCTCAACAGCCTGGCATCTCATTTCTCCGGCAAAACTCCAAAACTTCCCGGAGAGACTCTCTCACATTTCCTCTCTCTCCACAAGGACACCGCGTTCTCCATGAACTTCGGCGACTCCGCTGTCTTAGCTTACTCCCGCCCCAACAAGTCTTGTCGCCAGAGGTATACAGATAATATGACAATGTTCAAAAAATTGCTAGTCTGTGATTAAACGTTTTATAAAGAATTATTATTTAAACCGACGTCTAAACCAATTTTTCGAACTCTTGAAAAATCAGTTCAGCAAAATCGTTTTGTTTATACTTGATTTGTCGCCTAGACGGATTTTTAGAACATTGTAATATATACACACGTATCATATATTCATACATGTTGGTTCTTACAACTTGTGTTTCAGGTTGTTTTGTGGTATAGACGGGATCTACTGCATGTTTCTTGGTACATTGAGCAATCTCTGCACGTTGAACCGCCAGTATGGACTCACGGGGAAGAACACGAGTGAGGCCATGTTTGTGATCGAAGCTTACAGGACACTCCGTGACCGTGGTCCTTACCCTGCAGATCAAGTCCTTAGACCATCTCTATCAGTTAAAAAAAAAAAAAATTAAAAACCAACCAATCGTGGGCCGCCACGTGTCAGTGGGGCCCACAAAACAGTGTAAGGACTGGTCCTTAAATTGGGATTTTTAGAAGTGGTCCTTAACAAAAGTGGTGGGGCCCACCACCACTTTTTGCTAAGGAACCCACTAAGCACCTCCCAATGGAGGTGCTCTTAGAGCTTTAGAAGGAAGCTTTGCCTTTGTTGTCTACGATACTCAAACATCCTCTGTTTTCTCAGCTTTGAGCTCTGATGGAGGAGAGAGTCTTTACTGGGGAATATCCGGGGACGGATCTGTTGTGATGTCTGATGATGTGAAGATCATAAAGCAAGGATGTGCTAAGTCATTTGCTCCTTTCCCTACTGGTAAAGCAAACACACAAGAAACAACATTTGAGAGAGAGAGAGTAACATGTGATGTCTGAAGTGTTTGATGTTGTGTAATCTTGTTGCAGGGTGTATGTTTCACAGTGAGACAGGGCTTAAGAGCTTTGAACATCCCAAGAACAAGATGAAGGCGATGCCGAGGATTGACAGTGAAGGTGTGATATGTGGAGCTAATTTCAAAGTGGATGCTTGTTCTAAGATCAATGCCATTCCTAGGAGAGGAAGTGAAGCTAACTGGGCTCTCGCTAACTCGCGTTAATGTCTTCTTCTTGTTGATTCAGTTCTTGAGTTGTTCTTTTGTCCGGATGCATTTACTTCTTGTGTAAATAGACCCTCCCTTCAGAGCGTTACATCAATAAAGAAGCAAAAGCACTTTATATTGCAAAGAATGAACTCTTTACTCGTTGACATTGTCAATTCCAAGCAAAAAAAGAACACATTTTGACCCATAAGAAGGAACAAATAGAGACAAGAATCTGAACTAGGAAGTTTACGACAAGAAGACTTGATCCGACTTTGTCATTCATCATCCTTCCACATGTCTGCAAACTCATCAGGCTCCAATGGGTTGGAGAGTTCATGCATCTTTCTTCTTGTTTTTGCCTTAACTTTCTTTGCAAACTTCCCAGCTTTATTCCTTTTCTCCAATGCTCGGATCTGAGGAACAACATTTAAAGAATTTAGTATATAACTTTGGCCAAGAAAATAAAAAGGTGCATCAGCAAATGTATTGTCATCAAGTTGGACATAGACAAGCCAAGTACCTGGTTTGGAGATACGTAGCATGGGTTCTCATAAAGGGTTGGACCTCCAAAGCTGCCTCCAAAGATCTTAATCGGATTTAAACAGAATCTTGGACCAACCTGTCCTCAAATTACATTTATATCAAAACCAACTAATAAGAATAACGCAAAGTGTTGTTGTTAATAGTTATATAGCCATACCTCTACAAGAGTCATTTTATCAAGACCGCCTCGTGCAACCTTGTCTGCCTCGTTATGAGGTACCGATATCTACAATGGGAAACAAACAGACCTTCACTAGCTAAATCACGCTGAAAAGGGAAACAATCTCTGAGATGCTAATAATGCTTAACCAACCTGGTAGTTACGGAACCATATATGGTCATCAACAATGGAGAAAGCAAACACATGGTCATGGTAAGGTTTAGACTTTCTGTGTTCCTTGGGGATTCCAAATACCTGCAAGAGACAGGAGAAAACTAGTTAGCATGAGGTACAAACCAACTAACCAGGAACATAAGTGAATGTGATAGTGACCTGTGTTAACATCTCTTTCAAAAGCTTCCAGTGTACATCTTTATCAAAATTGGATGAGAATGTCAAGAGAGGACGCGACCCTTTCAGATGATTTCCAGTGAGTTTCAGCTCCTCCATTGTGTGAACTTACACCATATACAGAATCAACGAACACACAAGTCAGATATAAAGCTCAAATCAATCTCGTCTTGAAACAATGAACAAGGGGATGGAGAAGTTACCAGCATTAACCAAGAACTTAACAGAGGGACCACTAGGGGACTTAACCATCCACATGTAAAGATCTTTATGCTTCCTACACTGAACACCAAAACAAACAAACAAACCACCCACTTCAGTTTCAAGACTTATTACTCAGTACAAGTAAATCAAGACACGGTGACATTAACACAGAAGGACAAAAGAATGTCTTAAGTTCAGTGATTTGTTTTATCTTCTATGTATCGAACTTTAACCAAAAAGATACGAACTTTATCATAGTACAACAGAATATCAATCGAGTCTGGAGTTAAAGAAGGAAACTTTACCTCGAAAAACAAGCAGGAAGAAGAGCCCTTTAGCTCAACGAGCTCATTAAGAGTGGCGCCTTTACTGCTCTTAGCTTCCACCTTACTGTCTTTCTTACAGTGAGGCAGAAGTGACACTATGTTCAACATCAGATGCCTATACCTGAAACTGATACGACGCGAGCAAGTCACGAGAACCTTCTCTTTATTCCTAAATCCAGGCGCAGAGGCTGCATTAGATTCCTCAGCATCTTCGTTCTTATCTTTCCAACCAAGTAAAGTCCTTTTAGGTCTCTCCGGAGCAGAATCGTCCTTCTTCACCGGCGCCACCGCTTCAGTCTCGCTGTGCTTTCTCTTCTTCCCCATTTGTCTTTTTCTTTCTATTGCAATAGCTAAATTCTTTTTTAGGGTTTTAGGACAGAAGTCAAACCTCTACGGACAAGCTGCTTTAACTTATTTGACGACGACTCAAAACGACGAAGTTTCGGTGATATAAAATGGGCCGAACTTTTGATGGGCCTAAAAGTTAACAATAAATGGGCAAGTAAAAGGCCTACAAAGAGTACAGCTACTCGTAACAGACTGCCCTACTCTACTTTGATTCTTTACAAAAAAAAAAAATTGACATAGATGCTAGTTAAAGAGATTAAGCATTTGGCTTTGAAGCTCTCTCTCTAATGCAGCTTTTTTATTATTTTGATCCGTCAAGGTAGCAAGTAAGAACATCTCGTACATCTCTAAATTTTCTTATAAAATAGATATATATTATAGAGGTGGTTTTACTCCAATATATGATTTTATAATAGAGTTTTTTATTTTAAAAGAAAATATACAAAAAACGAATTTTGTTTTTATATTTAAACCATATCCAAGTCAACTTTATTTTCATCTTTATATTTTTTCTCTAAAAAGAGAAATTTTATTACAAAGATGGATTTTCTCCAATCTATACTTATATAATAGAGTTTCTCTATTTTAAAGAAAAATATATAGAAATGTTATTTTTATCTCTAAATATAAAGAGAAAAAATGATATTATTTTATATTTTTATCTAAAATAGAAAAAAAATCCAGTATAAAGTTATTCATTGGTGTAAAATTATTTTTATAATAAAGGTTCTATTTTAAAGAAAAATATAAAAATATCATTGAAGATGCTTTTAGGAAAGAAAATAACATTTCTCTACAATTTTCCTTATAAATATATGAACTATATTATAGAAGCATACACTGGAGCAAATTCAAATCTATAATAAACTGAGGGCACCATTAACCAGCAATCTTTGATCTACTCATCGGTTAGCACTTTACATACTAGGTAAGTATTACGTATAATCGAGGGCCTTTTCTGTTTTGAAAACAGTCAAAAGCTTTTTAAAACGTTAATCTTTTTGTTTTGTTATTTATCTGTGATCCTAATAATCATTTATAAAAAAAAAATTATTTCCCATACTGCTAAACAGTGGGTTGGGTTTGACATTATTTAAATTGATACAAAAATAAACTCAAACCACCATTTAAAATGAAATAAAAAGAGTATGTGATAGTAAAATTTTGGCTGAATATTATATTTAAAATAAGATAAATCTACTACTTTTAGGTATAATGAAAAAAAAATTCAAAAAGATAGATTTTGTGGAGATTTATCATTTAAATTTCTGTTTTTATTTTTCAAAATATATATTATGCACGCCATTAGCTTTAAGTCTTTAAGATTTACATATACTCTCTCTGTTTTTAATACTCAATGTTTTAGAATAAATTTTTTATTCAAATTAAATGATGTGTTCAATTTTCATGTAAAATTATTAACAATTTATGTTATACTGACTAATAACATTATATATTCCATTTTATTATTAGTTAAATCGGGTTATGTAAATAACTAATGATATTTTTGCTTAAAATGTAAAAAATAAATATTTTTTTAATTTATGTGCATAATCCTAAAACCTAATCTATTAAAAACGGGAGGATTAGTAAAAAAAATTAAGGTATAGTAACTATTTTTGTCTTTTTACAGTATTTGGTATTTTTCTTTGTTTTGGAAATATATTGATTTTAGCTTCGATTTTATTTTATTGTATTTTGGATCGTGTAGATCTATATTAAAGGCATCGTGTATATCAGATGTTTAAGGAATTAAATACGTTGTTTCAAGTAAAAGATCTCTTTCAACGCAACATATAGGAATTACATATTTACAGATGTAAAAGAAAAAGGGTATTACAGATTTACAGTGGTAGAACACAGAATGCTGATTTCATTAATTCAACAATCGACGATTAAATTGCCGCTGATTGATGAAACTCATGCTATGCTTTTGAGTTCCTAATTACTTAGTATTACTGAAGTTACTGATGTACTGATGTATCAATGTATCATACTATTATCTATTAAAACAACTGTGTTAAATGTATTTGGTTCACATCTTTTTTTTTCGGTCAAACAAAAGTGTATTTCCACATTCCATATTGGAAAAGAAAAGTCGTGTTTCCCCGATTCAATACCATAAATAAATCATAATACGAAAAGACTTTGTATTTCCACTTCATAAGGGTGCTATATAATAGATTTTCTTTTCTATAGATATATTAACATCTCATTATTATATCTTTCTTAGAAAATGCTCTTTCAACCTTCCTACCGAACCAAGGAAACGGCGTGTGCCAAGAACAAAGAACCGAAGCCTGGATGCTATCGTAATGTTTTTGCTGTTTTGTTTCGTTCTTCGAGATGGCGACAAGCTAAAAAGTGGTAAGAAACCTAGTTTACTTACGTTAAACGACAAAAGGGTTTTGTTAATTGTTATAAGTATTTGATTAATCTGATGTCTTATTTGTAGCAAACTCCATATCCAGAGTCTGCAATGTTCTGTCAAGGTTTTTAGGAGACGAAGAGAGTGTATGCTTAAACAATCCCGGTCCGATCTTGCTAAGCTCCTTGATAACGATCTCTTACCGGAAGCACGTCATAAGGTATGTAATTTCATGCAGCTACTGAGGTTTCGGAGGTCAGGTCTTAGACAAATAAATAAAAAAGTCGGAATTTTTGGAGATCAAGTACCAATATTTCATTTGATTATATTTCTCTGTTTCATTTTAATTGTCGTTTTAGATTTATGCACACATATTAAAATAAAATCAATTTTCTATAGTTTTTTATAAATATCATTATCCATATATCTAACTATAACTCAACCAATAGAAAAATAAACTAAAAAATATAGTTAATAAATTTTACATTGAAATGTTAAAATGACATTTATATTGTAACTATAAAAAATTCTGTAAAAACACTTAATATGAAAGGAAGATAATACTTAAGTTAGATTATCACTTTTAGTCACCATTTAAATATTATTATTTATTCCTTATCTTGATGATCACTACTTATATATCTTATCTGACAATTAAATATTCAATGATAATTAAATTGAAACCATAGACGGAGCAGTTATATGAGGACGAGAAAAGGTTATCAGCCTACGATCAGGTCGAGTACTTCTGCTCATCCATATTACAGAATTTTCTTCTTTAAATCGTCAAAGGTTAGTTGTTCCACATGACTTGTAACACACGGCACCATTTAAATCTTAAATGTTTCCATAACCCTAATTAATTATGTTTCTCTCGCCAGGGATGTTCATCTCTTACCAAAAGAAACTAAAGAAGCAATGGCTGGACTGATATTTGCCGCATCAAGGATCGGCGAGCTCACGGAGCTTCAAATCATAAGGAGCTTGTTTGTTCAAAGATTTGGGCTAGGGTTTGACAAAGATTGTGTAGATTTGCGTCCAGGAAACCTAGTGAGTTCCAAGATAATAAAGATTCTAGAGACGAATATGCCTAGAGATGCATTTAGTCCAGAGATTCTATTGGGAATTTCCCAAAAAAGCCAAACCACTAGTACCACTACTAGTGTGGAGTCAGTAACTAAAGATTCAGATGAACTTGGCATTGCCAGTTCTGATACGGTGAAAAACGAGAAACCAAAAACGGGTGTTAGGGGAAAGAAAGTTAAGAAGAATTCAAAGTGTCTGGTTTCTAATATTGGAAAGTTTCAAGGAGGAGATCGGTCATTTGCGAGGTAGAAGTTTGATTGTGATTGTTGTATGGGTTTGATTTTTAATCAGTAAACATTTCATAAAAATAATACAACTAAATTTTATTAACCATTTTAATATTCAATTTATTTTGCTAACCAGTTTGATGTTCAAATTAGTTATTTTGTTTATTTTAAATTTTTAATACGCTAATATTTAAAGGAAAATTTTAATTTTATTATAAATTTGATACCATTTTTCAAATTTACTTTCAAAATATAATCAAATATCCTAAGTTTGTGATGAAAAAAAAGTAAATTAACTCTTCAAATCATTTATACATGTTTAAGAATTATTTATATAAGTTTATACACTCAACATCACCCCTTAAACATTTAACCTTAAACAATAATCACTAAATAATAAATACAAAACTTATCAATAGAAAGATAAGATAGAGTTCGATTTTCATCCTTGGATTCTTTGTTTCGTTTGTATTCTGTTTTAAGAATACGAAGATGTATAATATGCCCACGTTGGTACCTTTCAAACATTTTATCATCTGCAAAAATAGATGATTAACTCTAGGACTTCCCCTCACCACTCTGACCCCTTGTAAAGATCAGTCTAGAAAAGATTTTCTGCCCAAGTTTAAAAGGACCTCGCTTGGCGTGTATGAACATATATGGAGATAGGGAGATAGGGGATCTCCTTATCGAATCCCCCTGTATGGATTGACCTTTCCATATGGTGCTTCTTTTATTATATAGGAGTATGTCACTGTAGTAAACTAGTAATACACTGCTTTATCTAGTTGATCCAGATTTCCTGGAAACTTAGTCTTTTATGAAGTTTTATTCCAGCTTGTCATATACTTTAGACATGTTGGCGTTTACTGCCATGTATCTTTTCTATTTTTGATGACTTTAGAAGGTAAAGAATTTTCACGGGTGATAATTACATTTTTGATATGGTTCTCCCGGGAATAAAAGCTGATTGATTTTCCGAAATTATAAAGCTCATGACCTCTTTAAGCCGTAGAGATAGCACTATCAAGATAATCTTACACCTTAGTGGTAAAATGTTAATTGGTTTAGGATCATTTGTTCGGACCTTTATATGTTCCTATATATTCATTTGAATTACAACTGATTTACATCATCATCGCGTGTGTGGTGTTTCGTCTTTCTCTAATCTGTAAAGGCTTTATATCGTCTAATCACGAAACACATGTCATTTCTTAGTAGTTTTAATCCGTATGAAAAATGCGAGCCATCATCTCTAATGCCCTCGGATGAAAAATTTAAAATTCTTATACCTTTCACTAATCTTCATACCCTTTCCCATTTAATGAAAACCCCAAATAAATCATTCCAAAACGATCAAAACTAAACCTAAACCCCCCTTATGGATCAGTGAACCCATGGGTAAATATTTAAATTCTATATGTTTTAAATTCGAAAAAAATATTTTAAAATCGTTTTTAATCATATTTTGATGATTTTCAGAAAAATATGAAAAAACAGTTTTTTGATTTTTGAAATATTTTTATCAAATTCTATAAATCAAATAAAAAATATTGACGTTTCGAATTTAATTTTATGATTTTTCGTTTGATATATAAAATTAGAAGAAAAAAGTGGGGATATTTTAACTTTAAATTTTTCTTCCAATGGCTCTAGAGACGATTTCTCGAAAAATGCTCTACATATGTTACCATCTCGTGAACTCACACCCCATCATTCACTTACACGTGTCTTTTCTTATTGACTAATTTGGCAGACACCCATAAAAAAAAGAATAATCCTTATGCACATTTCGTATATTGTCAAAGAAATCCACCGCGTAAATTACAGGAAAATAAAGAGTCTTGAAGAATGACCTAATCTTGATTTTGTGCGTGCAAATATTTTGGAGTTTGTGTGAATATTAATTCCCAAACAATTGGAAAAACAGTCTAGGCGGGTTCAGTCGCACGCACACACAAAGTAATAAGTTATACTGTCATTCTTTCTTATTAAGTGTCATTTTATCTTTGTACATACGGCTAAAGAAAATAATTAATTTTATATATTTTTATAAAAAAAAACACAATTACCTATACACCTAACAATATTTTAACCAATAGAAAAATAAATTTCACTATAAGATTAATAAATTTTGAATCGAAAGTCGAAAACGATACTTATTTTATAAAAAAATCTCTTTAATGACACTTAATATGAAACGAATGAAATATTATTAGTAACAGTTGACCAAAATATATAAACTATAATAGTAGTTTAAAAAATAAATTATTAAGAACATTTTTATCTCTCAACTTTAGCAAAAGTTCTAAAGCTTTTTTTCAATTTTTTTTAATTAAAAAAAAGAATCACTCGTGGACCGACACTTGGCAGTCATGCCCGCGAACAGTACAAGAGTTACCTCTTAAATAAGGAGTTTTGTAACCAAACTCTTAACTATTCATCGATGTAACAATATTGTTTATTAATTTTTTTTAACAAATTTAAGAACCCCTCCAAGATTCACCTTGATAATAGTAAATAATCAAACTTTCTTGCATAGTTTTGACTTTTCAGGTTCAAGGAATCCAAAATATCGCATCTATTTGATCCACGTTTCTTGATAAACTCAAAGGTGGGACCCATATTGAGGCTGCACGTTAACGAATAGTGGGCGGCGGAGTTGTATAGCTCTACGTATAATATATATATATATATATATATATATATATATATATATATATACGCACTTACAAGTAGCAAAGCTTCAAAATCTTTAATGTGAAAAAATACAAATAAAAAAGATCAACCAAGTAACAAGAAAAATGGGTATCCAAGAACTGGACCCGTTAGCCCAGCTAAGCTTACCACCGGGTTTCCGGTTTTACCCGACGGACGAAGAGCTAATGGTTGAATATCTATGCAGAAAAGCCGCCGGTCACGACTTCTCTCTCCAGCTCATCGCCGAGATCGATCTCTATAAGTTCGACCCGTGGGTCTTACCAAGTACGTTGCCTAAACCGGCTTGGTTTAACCCAAAAGATAGTCTATCTAATACCTTAGATATAGTTTATCTAAATCTTGTTGTATGGTTTTGTAGGTAAGGCCTTATTTGGAGAAAAAGAATGGTATTTCTTCAGCCCGAGGGATAGGAAGTATCCTAACGGGTCGAGACCTAACCGGGTTGCAGGGTCGGGTTACTGGAAAGCCACCGGTACGGATAAGGTTATATCGAACGAGGGAAGAAGAGTTGGGATCAAGAAAGCTTTGGTGTTTTACGTCGGAAAAGCACCAAAAGGCACCAAAACTAATTGGATCATGCATGAGTACCGTCTCATCGAACCCTCTCGTAGATATGGAAGCACCAAGGTTACGTAAACTCAAAAAATAAATATCCTAAATTAGTTTGTTTTGTTTTCTTTAATAACATTTTGAAATATTTTTTTTTTTTGCACAGCTTGATGATTGGGTTTTATGTCGAATATACAAGAAGCAATCAAGCGCACAAAGACATGTTTATAGTAATCTAATGACTAGTGGTAGAGAATACAGCAACAATGATTCGTCGACGTCATCTTCGTCTCACCAATATAAAGATGTGCTCGGGTCGTTACATGAGATCGATAACAGACGTTTGGGATTTGCCCCCGGTTCATCAAACGCACTTAGACCAAATTTAACCGAACAGAAAACCGGGTTTCTTAATTTAGCTAGGGAGCCAAGCTTTGACTGGCCGAGTTACAGTGGACATAACTCGATCCCGGAACTTGGACAACATGATGTGAAGACAAATGAAGAAGACATTAAGAAGCAGCAAAAAGCTGAGGGGATTCCTCGGTTTACTAACTCGGGCGTGGTGCCTCACGATGAGGGTTTCAGTGTTGACCCGGTTAACGGATTCCGGTACTCGGATCAACAACATGATGGTTTCGGGTTTATGTAGTTGTGTACTAGTGACATAATAAAGAAACATAATTGTATATCAGATTGATTAATTAATATAGTGCTAGGGGGTCATTTAGGCTTAGGTTCCACTTGCATATCATTTGTCCTCAAAGATACATTTTTGAAAACTTTTGATTTGTTATGAAACAGGTAACGATATTTGATATATTTGGTCTCCTCGCTTCATAGTCATTGACGACAAACAGTGACGATAACACAAGACACCGTGATCGATCGTTTCATTATAGTTCATCGATCCAGCTATATAAACATATTTTAGTGAGACAGATAATTGGGAGATATGCTATAAATCCATAATTAATAACACCTCAAAAAAAAATTCTTATAAATTTTAAGTTCATAAACATATATCCGTGAAGTAGTAGAACATCTCCAATGAAAATTTATAGTTTCGGAATTATACTAACAATTAATTATATAGTTTTTAACTTTACAAAAAAACTCAATCAAACTGTAAAGATATTATGGGTCGGATTCTTAAAAACCTCACAATTAAATAATAATTTTCATATATACATAAACATATATATATATATATATATATATTTTGAGAACTCTAGAACTAGAAACCTCTATTGGAGATGTTCTAACAGGACGACATGTATAGATGGATATGTTTAATCTTTTGTTATAAACGCTGGCAAAATAAACAATGGGTGATTTGTTATCTTTCGCTGACGCTAATAACAATAGCCAGAGTACATGAAAAAGGTCAAAAAAAACAATAGCCAGAGTACATGACCAAATTCATATCTTCATCAGTGATGATGTCTAGCCTAAACCACTAGTATATCTTTTGTATTAAAAAGAAAACTATATATATAACAAATGACATAAAAACAAGAGAAATACCCTAAAATAGAACTAAAAAAGTTTTTGTCACAAAAATAAACTCTAAGGAAAAAAATGACAAAAATAACTTTTTGGGGTAGAATTTTGGGGGTAAATATACGTTTATACCCCTTAGGTTAACTAATCTAGACTTAGGGTTTAGAGTTATGGGGTGGGGTTTTGGGGGTGAGGTTTAAAATTGAAAAAATAAATAAAAAATATTAATTTTTAAAAAATAAAAAGATCTGGTTTGGTCATTTTGTTTTTTGAAGTTTATTTTTGTGACAAAAATTTTAAAAGTTGTTATTTTTGAGATTTGCCCTAAAAACAATTTAGCACGAGATAGTTGTGCATATATTTATGTACGATGAAATATACCAAGACGCAATGTTTGAAGTAGTCATGTACAGCTGCAGCCTGTAGGTCGTAAAGCTTACAATTACAACTAATGTTCAAAATTTGTTAGATACTCTGTGTATATCTAAATAGATATGTGTACTGTTAAATGGGAATAGGATAGTGATGGTTATACATTATGCGATGACCAAATCTTAAAGACCATTTGGAGTTTTGGAGATAAGATCGGACTGTTTGGGGTTTCCCGAAATTGCACGTGTGGTTCAACGTGGGCAGCTTCTTTGACCATCATGGAATAGTTTCTTTCCTAAAATAGCAACAGCTAAAGCCGTACAAGTTTCAAACACAGGACAGCTTTTTAATCATCTTTGTTTTTTGTCAACTTGTTTATCTCATTCAAGCTTGGTAGAAAAATTACAAGAAGTTTAGAAGGCCTAGGATATTACAGTATCCTAGCCTTTTTTGCAAGATTTTCTACATGTTGAATACAATTTTTCAAGGAACATAAGAGAATCTGAAATCTTTTTCTTCGGATAAGTTCCATATGTTTTAAATGATAGTTGTTGTATCATTTATGTCGATTCCATATCCCTTCCTTTCCCTTGACTTCTTTCTTGAACAGTCGCATATGGATTAGTTCCAATATCCATTAATTCATATTGGCGTAGTTACATCTTGGAGTACTCCTTGGAGGATTTAAATTTGTGTTTTGAGGCTTCCATAGAGCGTACAAAACTTCTGCAAACCTATGTAACTGAAGTCGAGCTTCACTTATTCTTTGTTTCTCATAATTTTTACCGTTCTTGTTAGAATAAATTCATCATCAATATCAAATTGGACCTTCACCTAATCTCAGCTTCCCTAAGGTTAGTTGGCTCAAAAATGTACACATCTTCAACCTGCCCAAGCTTCGAACTAATACTTTCCACTATTCCACATTGTCGGTAAACATCTATGAGTTTGTATATTCTGACCTCAAAAGAATATGCCTAAGAAACGTCGGTTATCCTTGTTACTCCATCTTTCCAGAGCCACCAACTAACCTCTATAAATCTATGCAATTTTTTTTCATTATCATAATACTTGATAAATAGTATATTTTATTAATTTATGCAATCCTAAAAAAAACATTCTATATACGAATATTCATTTAGTTGAATTTCATGGAGTTCACAGACTTTAATAAAAATACTATTATTTTAGAATTGGAAATAAAAAGGACAAAAAGTTATTTTTATTAATTTGAAATATTTCAGATTTGTAGAAATGTTGAAACTACCCTTTTCTAAAAAGGTACAATTCACATATAAATCTTTTTCATTGACATAAACTTTAAAATATAACTTTGTATCATATTCTTCTGGTCACACGAATATAATATGAAAACAAGAGTCGCTTAACTCCTCAAAATCCAGTTACCGATTGGCTACCACCTTATAATTAAAAAGGTAAAAAAAAAATCTCTTACATTACATGCTAATTTTGTTGGACGAAGCTCTACGCAACCTGTTGGTAATTTGCCCAACTTTGATGCTTTATAGAACTTGAATAATGATCAACCCAACTCTTTGTTTGTAAGCTTTATTAATTCTTAAGAAAGCTCTCTCTTACAAAACAATGTTTTCACAAGAATCTGTTGTTTCCCATATCATAACTTATGAATAACTAATCATATATATACTACTCGATTTGTCCTAATCTATGTAGTAATATATATCCTTATGCCGACTTGAAAATTACTCGCAGGTATTTCTTGGGCTGGAAGCTAGTTTTGGGCCCATCTTCAAACAATCTCCACCTTGCGGCCCAACTAGTCTTCCCTTTCTTCTCTGGTCCTCGAAGCTTCTGTCTCATAAACATTTCTTGTCCAAATTGAGTTCTTCTTCTTCACCAAGTGCGATTCTGTAATCCGGTGACTATATCTCTTCTGAGATTACTTGTTCTCACCGTTATTACCTCGGTCCTAGCTGTTGTTTCTGTCTTCCTAGAAGATACCGATTGACTTCTCCTTGAAGCGGTGGTGAGATCTCATGGCGATTCATCCTTGCCGTTGTCTGCATGTCGACATCTCCTTTCATCCTTTCAAGATCTTGATCCTTAGAGCTAGAGATCTTCTTCAACTCAGCTTCAAAGTTCCTTCTTCCAAGATAAGACATCTGTTTTTAAAGAAAAAAAAACAAGCTCGCGATTTCTTCTTTTTTATTCTTTAAACATCTTTTCTTGCATGTTGCAGGTTGTGACCGCTTTACTCAATCTCCCGTCAGATTTAATCAGTACCCGGTATGACTTGTTTCTTGAAATGTAGAGGGTTATAACTTCATGTCTTTGAACACTTATCTCCCTTCAGCCGTTGATAAAGTTACAATCTTTTGCTGTTTAAGACTGTGTCAAATGAACAATTTCCTTAGCTTCGTTTACTTTAGTCGAGATAGTCGTCTCCCTTCAACTCATATAGTTGTTTAAGACGTTCTCTCTTATGATATCCATCCTTGTGATTTACTGTTGTTTTGTTTGTATCCAGGTTCTCCACCTGGAACTGAGAATCCTTTTAGCCTCGCCTCTCCTCACAGGTAATGTTTCCAAAAAAATCTCCATTGTTGTTTAAGAAATAACCGGAGTATTAACACATTATTTCTTCTGTGGCGAGGTAACAACCAATGGCATTTACCTGTGAGGTCCCTTTCTCTTTTAGACGACGTTCAAGAGATCACAACAGAGATCAAACTTAGACCCGGGTAAGGTTTTAGTTAAAAAATCAGCTGGATTCTTGCTAGTATGGATCTTAGATAGGAGAACCTTGCCTTCTGCTACAATGTCTCTGATAAAATGGTATTTAGTATCTATGTGTTTAGTTCTTTCGTGGTGAACATGATTCTTTGCTAGGGCTATAGCGCTTTGTGAATCACAATTGATCTTAACAATCTTTTCTTCAAAACCCAACTCAACACATAGTCTTCTTAACCATATAGCTTCTTTCGCAGCTGTAGTAAGGGCCATGTACTCTGCTTCAGTTGTCGAAAGAGCAACTACATCTTGTAAACTCGATTTCCAACTAACTGTATTTCCCCAAACTTGAAACACAAATCCTGTAACTGATCTTCTTCTGTCAAGATCAGTTGCATAATTAGAGTCACAGAAGCCTTCAATACTAAATTCTGAATGTTTAGAAAATGTTAGACTCCGGTTTGTAGCACCTCTTAGATATCTTAGGACCCATTTAACCGCTAGCCAGTGATTTCTTCCTGGTTCTGACATGAATCGACTTACTAATCCCACTGCATAACCTAAATCAG
The DNA here is from genome assembly GCA_905132765.1 of Moricandia arvensis. Lineage (NCBI taxonomy): Eukaryota > Viridiplantae > Streptophyta > Magnoliopsida > Brassicales > Brassicaceae > Moricandia > Moricandia arvensis. The sequence goes on from CAJHQP010001026.1 coordinate 132,550, forward strand.
GTCTTGATCCAATCATTGCATACATTAGACTCCCTACTGCGCTAGCATAAGGAATATCTTCCATATACATTCTCTCTTCTTCCTTTTGATCCGATGTAAGATTTTTAAGTCTGAACTGAGTTGAGGTTGGTGTGGTTACTTCCTTTGCTTCAGACATCCCAAACGTTTTAAGAACCTTTTCCAAATAGTTTTCTTGTGATAGTACTAAAGTTCCCTTCGTTTTGTCCCTTATAATGTCCATTCCCAATATTCTGGAAGCTTTCCCCATGTCTTTCATTTCAAACTCCTGATTCAGACTTGCCTTAACCTTTTTGATTTCTTCTTTATCTCCGGAAGCTATTAGCATATCGTCCACATATAATAGTAGATATACCGCTTGATCTGTGTTAGGGTTTCTCACATATACACATGGATCCTCTTTACTTCGTGTAAACAATTGATTCTTCATGAACCCGTCAAACCTAATATTCCATTGCCTTGGTGACTGTTTTAATCCGTATAAGGATTTCTTTAATAAACAGACCTTGTCTTCGTCACCTTTCTTTATAAACCCCTCAGGTTGATTCATTAAGATTCTTTCCTCTAAATCTCCATGAAGAAAAGCTGTCTTGACGTCCATTTGCTCTAGTTCATAGTTTTTATTCACCACAAGGGATAGTATTAGTCGGATTGACACATGTTTTACAACAGGTGAAAATACTTCATTGTAGTCAATCCCTTCTTTCTGTGAGTATCCTTGAGCAACCAATCTCCCTTTGTGCCTAGGATCCTCGACTCCAGGTATTCCTGGTTTTAATTTAAAAATCCATTTGCTCCCAATGACTTTAGCATTCTCAGGTTTTTCAATGAGTATCCATGTCTTAGCCCTTTGAAGAGAGTCCATTTCATCTTCTGCTGCATTCTTCCAAAATTTGCTATCTTTACTCATCATAGCCTCCTTAAATGATTTAGGTTCATCTATATCAACTTCTTCAGAGGTAGCTAAAGCATAGGCCACGAAATCTGTATCCTCAAACCTTGAGGGAGGTTTAATTTGTCTTCGTACCCTATCTCGAGCTAGCATATACTCACCGATTTCAGGTTCATCTTCTGATTTTTCATCACTTTCATCAGAGAGATCTATTTCTTCGTTCCCTAAGTTTTTAGGTTCGGACACTCCACCTTGAACTAATGAGTCTTCTGTTCGTTTGAATTTAGAGTAGGTCCTTCTATTAGATTTCTTTAAATGATACCTTCTTCTGTTTCTTATCATGAGCTGATGTAGTTGTGTCTTTTCCTTCGTGCTTCTTCAATGTATGTTTGAACATTTCTTCTTCGTTAAACATTACATTCCTGCTGGTAACACATTTTTCTTCATTAGGGAGCCATATGCGATAACCTTTTACTCCGAAAGGGTATCCCATAAAACGCCTTTTATTGCCCTGGGACTTGTCTTTCCTTGAATGGTGTGAACATAGGCAGAGCATCCAAAACTTCGTAGATGATTTAGATCAGGTTTTAACCCGGACCATACTTCTTCAGGTAATCTATAATCAATGGCGGAAGCAGGTGACCTGTTTATTATATATACAGCAGTTGATGCCGCTTCAGCCCAAAAATCTTCCCCTAACCCTGATTCAGAAAGCATACATCGTACTTTTTCCATAATCGTTCTGTTCATTCTTTCTGAAACACCGTTTGTTGAGGTGTATAGGGGCAAGTTTTGTGTCTTTTATCCCTGATTCCCTGCATAGTTTGTCAAACTCTTGATTGCAGAATTCCAATCCATTATCGGTTCTAAGACATTTGATTTTCTTCCGACCTGATTCTCCACAGCTTCCTTCCATTCTTTGAATTTGTTGAATGCCTCGTCTTTAGATTTAAGAAAATAAATCCACACCTTCCGTGAGTAATCATCTATGAATGATACAAAATATTTGCATCCACCTAGACTTTCGGGGCTTGACGGTGCACCCCATAGATCAGAATGTATATAATCCAAAACTCCTTTTGAAGTGTGTTTTGCTGTAGGAAAACTTTGTTTGTGAGACTTTCCAAGAACACAAGTTCACAAAACTCTAGTTTATCCACTTCATTATTCTTCAAATACCCGCTCTTTACCAGTTCATTCAGACTCTTCAAATTCATGTGTCCCAACCAAGTATGCCATATCCTTGTTTTGTCGATACTTCCCTGTGAAACGTTGATTTCCCCTCTTGAAACCGTTCCTTGTAGGTAATATAGGCCTTCATGGTACTTTCCGGATATAACTTCCTTCCCATCTTTGTAAAACCTAACCATATAGTTTTCACCTTCGTATTTGCACCCTGCTCGTTCCAGCATTCCATAAGATATTAGATTTCTGCTCATGTTTGGCATATACCTAACATCTTTCAGAACTACTATAGATCCATTTGGTCTTATGATCCTTATCTTCCCAATTCCTTTAATATCACAGTGAGTATTATTAGCCATTAGGACTTTTCCTCCATCAAATTCTTCTAAGTCGAATAATACTTCCTTGTTAGGAGTTATATGGAATGAGCATCCTGAATCCATAACCCATTCTGAACTGGAATCATGAGTACTGACTGTTAAGACAAGAGGTTGCTTAGGTTCTATGGCAATATTCGCAGCTTTGTGGGGTTTCCTCTCGGGACATTCTCGCTTCCAGTGTCCCTCCTTACCACATATAAAACAGCCTTTGTTGTTTTTATCGTACCTTGGTCTTGATTTAGATCTCCCGTGCCTGCTTTGTGATCTACTCTTCCAATGTCGATTTCCACCTTTGTATGACGACCTTCCCCTTTCTTCCACGTATAATCCTTCTTCTTGGGTTTTGACAGTTTCCCACTTTCGAGTAGCTCTCTTTCTTTAGACCTAGCGGCTCCTGTTACTTCATTTATTTTCAGAGTGTCCCTGCCGTACTTGAGGGTTTCTTTAAGGTGATCATACATTCGAGGCATTGAATTTAGTAACAAAATAGCTTGAACTTCTTCTGAGACATCCACGTTCAAGTTGTGTAGGTCAGCTACTAACTTCAAAAAATCGTCAACGTTTGCATCTATACCTTTAGACTCATTCATCTTAAAGGTATAAAACTTGTGTTGCAAGTAAATGCGATTAGGTAAAGAAGTCTCTGTGTAAAGAGTATTTAAGGCGGTCCACATAGCTGCAGCCGTGTCGCAGTGACTGATTTTCCTTAGGACTTGATTACCTACGTTTACCACGATAAGATCTTTAGCTTTCTCTGATTTTCCTAGTTTTACGGGATCTATTTTAGGGCTTGAAGTTGTTTCGCCTGCGTCCTTTGTTTCTTCGTCAGAGTCCTTCTTTGGAGAGTCCATTAAGAGGGTTT